>JAPYZE010009904.1:0-14584 GCA_030522805.1 Leptomastidea abnormis
GAACCCTCTATCTGTGGATTACAAAACTAGCGCTTTACATATAAAGTCATTACAAGCTCTTAAGAAACCTAGTTACGGCTTATCAAATATAATAACTCTACCAAAATTTTAATAAATTATCGTATAATAATTAATATATTAAAGGTACTATATAATGAAAAAATAATTATTATGGTATAAAAAAAAATTACAATTGTACTTATAAACTATTCCTGAATTTCATTAATTCTAAAGTGAAATTTACGCAAAACTGAGATTTCTATTTTATGATTCGCTTTCGCCATTTATTTATTACGTTTAAAATTTTATTTTATAATTTTAGCAATGTATATGAATTGTTGAATTATTTATTTAGCTTTATTTCATTTCCTATATCAAAAATTTATCCATGTGTAAAAGATATGAATAAAATATATAAATCAGAATAAAGCACTGACACATACGCTAGTGCGGTGCATTTACAAATAGTATTATATTTATATTTTTGTATAGCTAAAAAAAAAGGTAGCCCAGTTTCAACGATAAACAGTCATGTTCGAAATGCATGCGGGTTAAAAAATTTCAAGTAAAACGGTCGACTGGTTTTCTATTCGATCATGTCGGCCAATTTAAAAAAAGCAGCTCCATTTCAAGAAAAACGCATTTGAAGTTTCGCGTGTTCGTTTAACTGCAGTAAAAGCGCAGCAGCGAAAGCTCTGCCAATTCTTTTCTAAATCGCTTTAAAACTTTGAAAAATCTATTTCCAAGAAAACCAAAAAAAAAAATTGGAGAAAATTTGGAAATGGCTATTGTTCGTCCAAGATGTTATAGATTACTTTTTTTCTAGTTTCTCTTGTATAGGTTGTCGTTAATCACGATTACTATAAAATCGAAATTACCCAGTTCTCCGGAAAAACTTGCAATAAACTGTGATATTTATCTTAAATAATAGTTATAATAAATATTATAAAGTTAAAGATAAATCATTTCCATTAAATTCATTGACAAATATAAGCATCACGATACACTACACACATACAGTATATAGGTAATCGAACACATTTAGTATGTGTAAAAACTCAAGTTTTCGCGCGTATAAAGCCGCAAGCAAGAGACAATCTATCATTCATTTGCGAGCTCAACTTGACGAAGGAATCAATCGACGCTTTCGTTAAGTTGTCGTCGCTTATATATTACTACGAGGATGTTACGTGAAGAAATAAAAAAATAACATAGGTGAGTTATAAGTTGACGTGGGAATTACGCAAGTCTTGTCGGTGTCGACGTCGAAGTATATAAACTTTAGTTGTATTCAACGCATCTTATGTTTAAGAGAGACTCCAATCAGCATTAACCTAACAATCTACCGCACGAGAATATACCTATTCGCATAAAAACTGTTTTCTTTTCTCGTCCTCGTTTCCGTCGTCGTGCTTTTCACGCATAAGAACCGTTGTTGCCGATGATGCTAATAGACTATACCATCTCGTGTATTCTCTTTCTTTCTCTATATCTCTTTTTCTCAGTTAGATACGAAGAAAATTCTTTTGATTGATAGGTCATTTCTATTACAACGACTTTGCAAGAGAGAGAGAGAGAGAGAGAGAGAGAGTCGCTGCATGCGCTTGAGATTGCAAATGACGACTACGACTACGACAACGACGACTCGCGGCGCCGGAATTGCTTGCGACTTTGCTTTTAATTTTCCGCGCTTGTTTATTTTAATGAAAGGAAGCTTGAAATTGTAAGGCTGATTTAGGCTTTCTATTACCGCGAAGAAAAGAGAGAGAGAGAGAGAGAGAGAGAAAAATATAAGCTATCTATACTCTCGATGTTCTGTGTATTATTTGCCCGAGGTATTTGAGAATCTATTTACGGAATTGATAATGTATTTGATGTACTTATACTGTTAATTTATACATGGAATTTAATTAAATTAATTCACGTTTTAAATTTTGTTAACCCAATGACCCACATTTTTTACCAATTTTATGATAATTGTTTTTTATTTTTTCTTATTTCATTAATTTTAAAATTAAATTAAAGTAATAGTTTTTATAAAAATATAATTGATTTCAATTTTGCATTCAATTAATAAGTTTTCGTTTGTTTTTTGTTTCAGGTATGTAACAACAAGCTAACTGAATTTTTTTCTAATCATCTTGATAAATATATGTAAGTAGCAAATAACAATAATATTAATAGAGTAAGAATAATCAAGAGGAAGCAATAGTGAAACCAATAAGCAAAAACGCGCGATTCTAGTGTAGGTACATAAATTAAATTTGGTTTTATTGAGCTAGATTTTTTTTAGTAAAAAATTACAGGTGCTTGGATTACTCGCTTCGGTCTCACCTAACTTTGATTAAAATCGATAACAATCCAACTAATTTAGACAAAATTTAAAATTGTAACAAATTTAATTACTCTATTATATCATGAATAATCTATTAATGAAACAAAACCATTCTTGTAAAGTTAATTTTCATTGAAAAATAAAAAATAGATCTTGAGTCGTAGACCACCCACGCGTACATCATCATCACCATCATCGTTGATTCCAAGCTTACGAATCAAATATATAAACAAGCTCGATGCGACCTCGGCCTTCATAATCGTCCTCGCACTTTTATACCCCGCGCGATTTCCGCTCCGTTCCATTTACCCAATTATCGTTTTCTATACCTCCCACCCACACGAACTCCGTCTTTATTTAGAAATTCCGAGCAGCTATCCCAAGCGCTTCCCTCTTTCCCTCTAAAGTAATTCGTTCGACCGATAAGCTATCGGTCCGATCTTAATTGCCCGAATCTCGGCGGGCTCTCCGTTTTTTTAAAAAGCTACACCGGCTTTTTTATATAACGCTCGAGGTTTGCTGAATATACGCTGCAAGCAACCAATGTCGGTCTGTGCTTACGGTGAACACATATAGCGAGGCATATTGCGCGCGACGTATCGCATTTTAATGCGAGAGAGAGAGAGAGAGCTAGCTCGTAATCCGGCTATTAAGATAAGCCGTGGAAATAATTTGCTACACACACGACAGCCGTAGCTCTTAATGAAGCTATCGGCTACCTGACGCTGCGCTGCTATACTGCGCTAAATTTAATTTAATATTCACGCTTATTGACAGTTGCAGGCATTAATGACCAAGTGTTTTAGACTTTAAAAATAATAACAACTTTGAAAAGAAGAAAATAAGTTGTAGTATATAAAGTGTACGAAAGCCTCATAATGCCACATATAATATGGGATATGTTGAAGTAAATGATCAAGATCGATCGGCAAGTGCGTTTTGCTTAATAAAATTTGATCGGTCGTCAAGCCTATAGAGAAGGTGGTGGTGACTCGATGAATTAAGTAATAATACTTTGTCGATAACGTCTTAATTGCACCAGCAGCGAGTAGTGCTTTAGCTGCAGGCATCAGCTTTTCTTTTCTTTGCTCGTTTAATTAAATTAGCAATTAAAATGCAGCGATGCGCGCGTTTAAGTTTGCTATACGGTTATGCGATGCGTTTTGGTATGCTATAGTCTTTCGATTTGCGACCGATTTGCCGCAGGCCCATCGTCAAGCTTTTTTTCCTTTGTTGCACACACTCGATGCGGATAAGATAATGTATATAGGTAGTATGCGAAGACTTTTTTTTTATTTTTGTGGATAACGTTAAGAATCACACTTTTAAGCTTGCAATGTTTTTTTCTTTTAAAAGGATTATGATCAGAGATCGATATAGTGTGTAAAAAGTTTTGATTACATTGAATTTGCAAATTAGCCGTTAGTTTTAGTGTTTAATGGTTTATTTTATGGATAATTTTAATATTGTTTTTAACTGCAATTTGCTAATTGATAAAATTATTGTGAAAAATTTTTATTGCTTGGGTGTGGTTACGATAACGTAATATTTACATAATTAAATGTTATTAATAGCATATGTTTTTAAAGCCATAATTGTACAGTTAGCAAGAGTAAAAATTTAATTTTGAAACGATGTGATTATTTGAAATCAAAATTGCACATTTTATATTAGTATCTATAATAATTTTCTATGGAGATCATCAACTTTATATATTCCACTTTACAAGCTTTTACGATTATTATTGAAATCAAAGTGATCATTTTCACTCACTTTACTTATTTTTAATTTTTTTTTTTTAATTTATTTTGATTATTTATTAAATTTAAGCATATTGGGCTTATAAGAAAGAAAATTCGAAAAAATGAAGCCTGTTCATATTTTAATGACTCCAAGGATGACTCTGATCGACTTGAGCAAAAAAAGCGCAAAAATTAAAAAAAATTTAAGTTGACTTTAAACAAGTAAGTCTTAAGGCATGCAACGAAAAATTACTAGAAATTTATTTTTCTTATACTAAAAATTGTTGAGCCATTTAAAATCTGTGTAATACTAATTGACAAAAATTTTCAAAATTTTGAAATTTTCTAATTTAGGTTTCAAATACTCCCCATGGTCTAAAACATGTCGTTATACTGATATTTTGTAATATATCTTATTGCAAAAAGTATTTTTGCCTATAAATTTTTCAAATAAATAAACAAATATGCAACGCTAATTTCAGATTCTCCGTACATATATAAACGTACACGCATGAGAAGAACAAGCCTCTATGTAAAGTATAGATGTATGTACTCTTGAGAGCTGGTGGCTTGTCATTGTCGTCACGTAAGCCCGACACCTTGTCATTAGTCCCGCTACGACAACAGCACTCTACCTTCTCTTACCACTCTTCTCTACCATTCTTCCTTTATACACCGCCTTTCTCTCTCCTGATGCATGCACTGACCGATCGTCGTCACCATATATAGGATCTCGGCACGCGCCATCCACGCACGCACGTGTGTATACGTAAGAAACTCGCGCGGCGTAAGTTTTTGTCCCGTAGCCCATATACACATGCTCGTCGTCGGTTTTTCTTTTTAACTCTCATCTCGACCTTTCCGGTCTTCTTATACCTCTGTAAGATTGTTGCTGCTGCAGTATTGGGTAATCCAATCCTTGCACCTTCACAACCACACACACACACACACACACACACACACACACACACACACACACACACACACACACACACACTCTACCAGTCCAGCTCTTTATAAATTCGCACGCTGGTATCCTCGTCACGTCGATGCTCCGAAACGAGAGAAAGATCCGAAAGAAAGACCCGAGGGGAAAAAAGAAAAGAACAAGAGTGTGAAAGAAGTGAGCGCGAGAGAATCGGCTCTTCTTTTTCTTCTTTCTTGCGTTCTTCTTTCGTACTCGCGTTTCACCCACATGCCCATATAACTGCGCAGTGTTGGGATGCATCTCTTGGAAATTGTTGTTGCGTGTGTGCGTGGTTAACTGTCGCTTATCTTGTTAAAGGTTATACTGGCTTATGTGATATATCTACAACTTATTATTTTTTTAGATGAATTCAAGCTGTTAAATTTTTCTTGCTTTTTTTGATTTGTGAAAAAAATAAAGATGAAAATCTTTACTTTTTTTTACATTTTTTTAAAAACTGAAGTCTGTTCTAAAATTTAAATTTCAGATTTTATTTTTAGCTTTTACTTCGCCCGTTAACTGTCATTTAATACTTCATTCAATAAAATCGTAATTTCTTATATGGTTTTCTAAATGCTCGCATATAATTTTTTTTTACTTTTACGTTCAAAGAGCATGTATGACGAACGAGACGATCCATCGCGAAAGACATTTTCAAGCCACGACTTCTGCGTAAAATTCTGATGATGTGTCTGACCGATCTTCACTCGGACCTTCATTTTTCTCATTCTGACGTGAAGTCGCTAGTCCGAAGTCAAAGAAAAGAGACACTCGACCTTTTATACGTGCTTTAAAAAGACGAAAGCTGTCAGAAAATTTTTCATGCTCAGAGAAGTGTGATGAAGTTGATATCAGAACTCGCTTGAATGACTCACGACGATCTTGAGTAATTTTTGTAAAGTCAAAATAATGAATGATAGTGTGCAAATTTTTTTTGCAAATTTATGCTTAGAATGTATAGAAATTTTATTCTAATAGAAATAATTATTAAATTATTGTATAACCATTTATTTTGTTCATTATCTTTCCCGACTGACTTGCACAAAGTGCCAAATTGAAAAAATTTCGCTTTTGTCAGAACCTTATACTACTCACAGAGTAAAAACCACCAAAATCTCCGTATCCCATGTTAATCTTTCATTTTTCCTTCCTTCATCTAACCAATTTGAACTGCAATTGCATATCCTTTTATACACCCAAGTCACCAAATCCGTAGTAATACACAGTCTGTCTCCTTGCTACGGGTATACGCACAAGCGCAAATAGCAAGGAAAAAGACTGGCAAGTCAGCAATACTGCATAGCAGAGACGACGCCACACAGCCTTTTTTTCACCGGGTAATTGGTGGCTCTTTTTCTCTCCACCCACTCTCTCTCTCTCTCTCTCTCTTTCTCTTTTTCTCTTTCTCCATTGTGTAACCCGGGCAGCATCGCAGCTTCGTAAACCCGGTCCCGTATCGGATCCGCGCGATCGCCAGACTCGACTCACCTACACACATATATATACTTCGGCCATTGCACCCCTATGACGCGCACTCTCCGGCATCGAGATAAAATTCTGAGCCAGTACATATACATACATACATACGTATATATATATACCGTGAGCTCTCTCGTATATGTATACATACACTCTCTTTCTCTTTCTCCTGCAACTCAGCATCTCTCGCTCTCTCTCTCTCTCACCGTTCTTGTGGCTACAGCAAGCGCGGGCGGCCTTAAACTTAACCCTCTCGGTTTCAGCAAATGCTTTTGCTTAAGGCATGCACATAACACCGAACATGCACCTTGTCCTTCTCCCACTCTCTGTCTCTCGCTTTTTTTCTTTCTCTCCTTACTCGAGTCATGCTTTTTTTTTCTTTTACTACTGCTGCTGCTGCTGCTGCTGCTGCTGCTGCTCTTGTCTGTTGGCGTTTATGTGCCTACGTGCAGGCATGCAAGCATAACCGGGCTTCTTTTTCTTCCTCTCCTTATATACCTTGCTCTTTCGCAAGTTTTGCAGCTATGAAGCTGGAATTAGGAGTAGCTAAGAAGCAGGACTTTTTTGTGTTGGATAATACTTAATGGTCTTCCATAACACCAAGTTTCTCCCGCACTTTTTCTCTTTCTCTCTTTATCATATCCTTATGGAATTGGCACACAATGTTCTTTTAACTTCCGGACCAATAAAAAAGCTAATATAAACGTTTTAAACCGAAAGTACTTACATATTTTATACGTGAAATATAAATTTGATTTGATAATTTCATCGTTTTCCAGCGTGAGATAAATTGTTTCAAAAGGTAATATTATCGTTTAATCTTGCACAGCACTCGCTTGAAATTTATTTAGTAACTAAGACATTAAAACACCCACTGCATAATATACCTCATTTCCCTGCTTTTTCTTTCTCTCTTTCTCTTAGCTACCACGCTAATCTCAACCGCGTTTAAATTGCTCTTGTGCGTTAAAATAATATGGTGTTTCCGGTTTGTTTTCAACTAAGCACACGCGTTTAATGAATAGACTAGACCTCTACCTCTCTCTCTCTCTCTCTCTCTTCCTCTTTACTCTCCCGCTTATCTGCCCAACGTAAATATCAAGTTTCAATGGCAGTGTGCACATTTACCCCTGGGCGTTACTCGTAGATCGAAAATTTTACGAGCTTAAATAAGCTCGACGACTCTCGGTTGGGAAAACTTCATCAGCGTTTTTCGAGGAAACAAACCATGATGGTCGATGTACAGATCGCTAAAATGAAATGGGAAAACTCACATAGAATTTTAATAATTTCTCTTGATTTTTTTCCAATCTTATTACTCAAATATTGACGATTTTTTTTTTTGGTGTACGCCCTCGTCTCAGCAAGTCTTCGCAAATATGTGTGCATGTATTCGTGAGAGTAAAGCGGCCCAGGATGAGTTTTATATAGGCCTTTTATGTAACACCGCGCCATAACTAACGTTAAAACCGGTTTTCTTTCCTCGCGCCTGCGATGTTCGCGCTTTTGCCGCTGCGGGTCGCGAGTATTATATGAACCAGCGAAGTACGTAGGTTGGGGTACATGCGGTATGAAAGAAAGAAAAAGGTATATGGAAGGAAGAGTTGTTGGAGACGCCACGTGAGCGTCCTATACCTCGAGATGGGGACTCACTTTGTATTATTGTACGCATTACTTGTTCGCGGCCATTGTCTCTGCTTTTGGGTTATGGCATGAAAGGACAACAACCTCGACTCTGCTACGACGAGAATCATATTGATGGTGAGTGCGGCTAAAATTATACACTCTCAGTGAATGCAGAAAATAAAAAAGCACCGTTCGACTAGGAAAATTTAATGTCGCGTTGTCTCAACACACGCCCTTCTCCGGATTTCTGTTTGAAAAATGCGTAATATAAAAAACTAAATTTGGGTTGATTTTTATTGTCTATTAATCCTTTTAAAAAGTTTTTAGGAAACAGTAATGCATTGTGCCCGCTCAGGTAGACACAGCTTTGGAGCAATGGCTTCACGAAACATGCAGGAAATAAGAGACGGCTCAAAAGCTGCGGGTTGGATACAGTATAGATATATCTGTCGCTCTCCCTCTCTCTTTCTCTTTTCATATGTAGCTCGTTAGTCCTGTTCCTTTTGGTGTCGCATTCCTCTTTTATTTCTCCCTTAACACGTTGTCAAAATTATCAGCCAGCTCTTTCTCTACTTTAAAGGAATTGAATTCTTGTGTTATTGATGGTATTTTAATATTTGCTGATCACCATTCAGAAATTTCATTCAGAAGTTAGAGCTATTTTTGATAATTTTATTTGCATTATAGCTAATTATAGCCTGTTACTGTCATTTATACGCAGCTAACTTCTGAGTAAAACCATTTTCGGTTAAAAGAACAAAAAATATTTTTCGATCTTGATCCAACGTCTTATAAGTTGCTGCATCATATATTTATCACTTCATACATTTTTTATGTATGATATTATGTTTAAATGGATTTTTATATATAACTATGCAATAGTTAACTGGAAAATCATAAAGTTGTATTAGTCGTTTGCTTTTTTAACTTGCCTTTGTGGCGCTGTCGAGCTATTTGATAAGAAGTTTAGAATAAGAAAAAATTAATTCTATAATTATAATATGTCAATCGTGTTACTAATAACTTTTTTTCTTAATATATTTTTTATTAATTATTTTATATATTTATTTTTTTTATAAAATGATTACTGATTAATTTACCAGTATATCATAAACATACTGAGAAAAAAGATGCCTTTGGACTCTCTATTGAGCGTATTTCGGTATATCAGGACTGCGCAATGGCTTTGTCAACAGATGCTAGGAATCGAACCTATGATTTGTAGATTCCGAAATCGTTGCTCTCTGCCGGCTGAGCCATTTTAAGCCATAGATATATTTCTTGATACCAGAATAATAAGTTTGAAAACATCAAGTAGGTTTTTTTCTGTAAACCGTAATTATAGTTTTAAGCTGTCTTAAAATTGTTTAACTTAAGTTGTTCCCGATATGTAAGGTTGTCTTTCTTTTCTGTTTTCTTAAATGAGAGAAAGAGAGAAGGTGAAAAAGGAAATAAGAGAGAGAGAGGAGGTTTAAAGGAGAAAGGAGATAAAGAGAGAGAGAGAGAGAGAGAGAGAGAGGAGGTTTAAAGGAGAAAGGAGGTAAAGAGAGAGAGAGAGAGAGAGAAGGTGATAAAGGAGGTAAAGAGAGTGAGAGAGGAGGTGATAAAAGAGGCAAAGAGAGAGAGAGAGGAGGTGTAAGAGGAGGTGAACAAAGATGTAAAGAGAGAAAGAGAGGAGGTGAAAAGAGGAGATATCGAAATTGAACAGAGTGAAGGAGGTTGATTGAAGTGATCACTCGAATGTTCGTTTCGTTGTCATGACAATTTTTTGATATTTTTCGAACAGGAAAGGAAAGACATCGTTATTCTTTGATTTAACGTTGTTGCAAAATATAGAAAAATAACCCCTTTTTAAAACTGTAACTTCTCATTGATTTTGGGTTGTAAATAAATATTCTTTTAAAAAGATAAGTCTTATTCTTGCGCGTAAAAGTAGTCTTGGTTTGACTATATAAATAATCATTTCAAGTTTTATTTCATTACATGTGTTTCCATTCATCAAATTTTATTTATACCTTATTATACCAGTAGAAATTTTTAATCAATATATGTAAACATTCAAGATTACTAGAAAAGTATTATATTCTTAAAGTGTGATAGTAAGTAGAAAGCAGGTAGATTTAAGTCAATACTGTTAATAATCAGATAATTCGTAATTAATTTTTATTTAATTTACAAAACTTTTAAATTACATCTATATATCAGTTAATTTAGTTTAAAATGAAATTTTTTTCTCTTGTGAATGCTAATAAAAAATTTACACGGAAAAAAATCAACATAGTGTGAATAATCAAACAAGGAAAATTGAGACATAAAAAACGAGAAAACAAATATTACTCCAAATTACCAATGTGACACAAGCCACGTTGAAAAAAAAAAAAACGAGTAATCCCCGCTAAAAGAAAAGACGGACCTCATAACCGCCCGGATACCTCCTAACACCTCATTGTAAATCATTGTAAGAAATATGTGACACAGCTGGATTCTCCCATGAAAGCGGAAGACCGTTATGCATCCTTCACAATTCGAATCAGTACTTTATACTGAAAGTCACGCAGCAAGTGGCACATAAGATATAAAAAAAATTTTCCGTGACGTATATATGTATTACACCTCTTTGTATCACGCATCTTACGAACTTCTCTGATTTTCAGTAGCGATAATTCAGGTAACAAAGCCTTCTGTCTCGATCTACAACAGCACACGTGGGAATCTCGTGACATCGCGAACTGGTCTATATAGATGAACAGAATAAGTGACGGTGGGAGGAGAACATCGTTACCAAGTATGGGTGTGAGGCGTTACGTTACTATCCACATAATTGACATGTACACGTCGTATATTCATGGATATGGTATTTTGACGATTTACACACGCAAACATATATATCTTTGCTTTGCTTCTTTTTTTCTCCAATGACACCTTTTCTCTCGCACCAGGGTGCATCTGATAGCTCTTTCTCGATTCTTTAAATTCTCCCTTGTGATATGCACATTGCTTTTATAATATACCTGCGGCGTATATAAATGTATATAATAGCCTACCTCGAGTTTATGTGACAGCGTGAGCGGCCTTAACATTGGTATAGGCTAAATTTATATGGTGCGTCTTTAAACCATGTTGCTGCTGGTGTACACACCTTGCGTGTTACTGCACACACATACACACACGCACGCGTACATCCACAATGGTCTTGACTGGAGTCATGGGCGTCAACTTTAATTATTTGATTGACGATGCGCCTCTCGCCAAGCTTTATGAAATAATCACCAACCAGTCTTTTTTTTTCTTTTTCTCTCTTCGAGCGAGCCTGTAATTATGTGCTCTCTCTTTCTCTTTCACTGTGAAACCTGTATACTATTATCCGTAAGTTAATGCAACAAAGGTATACATATAATACAAAGAATCTTTTGATTGCTATACGCGTATAATACGTAGCTGCCGTTGCTGCCGCGTTTCTCAAATGCGAATGTAATATAATAGACATATTCTTGTTAACGTTTTTATTTCCGTTCATCGACTACCGTGAATTATCGCAATCAGTATTTGATATCTTATCGATATGTGCTTATTCATCGACCAAATATTATATAGATGCTCTACGCTTGTTAATTACAATCTTTTGCCTCTTCTTCATCCAGCTTATAGCTACATATATACCATCAGTATCGCTAATCAAGTCTCTTATAGTTCGGCGTTTTTGATACTTCCATTCCTCTCACTCACTCACTCACTCACTTACTTATACTCTTTTAGTAAAGAGAAAATTTTTATCTTTTTTAGCTTCATAGGCAATTTATACCTGTCGAAAGTACATGAAAAACCGAGCGAACGAGAGCAGGAAATAGCTTCTCATTTGTCTTCAGTCCTGTCGACGCATCTCTCTCTCTCTCTCTCTCTCTCTCTCTATCTTTCTTTCTATTGCCATCATACACATACTCACATACTCACATTTATAATATATAACACCACACAGCAGCTCTTTTCCTATTCTTTGTTAATTATAGAAACGAATGAATATTCCAGCACTGCTTCTGTTATTGCCTGTGCGATAAATGCAAATTCTTCTTCTTCTTCTCCTGAGCCCCCCCCTCTCCCCTCCCCCCGTGACTACTATATATCCGCGCCTAAAGAATCACACATGCACACGTACAAAGAGAGAAAAGAGCAGCACACCATAGAAACAGAAACTTGCCCTTCTGTACACACGTAGGTATACATATATACGTGTCCGTTACAAAGCACTTCTTTGATATTTATCAAGTGAACAATTCGGAGCGGAAGTGCGTTTGTTTTTTTTTCTTTCTTCTTCTCTCTTCTTTTCGCTCTCTATCCCTGCCTCCTCTTCCTCCCTCCTCTATATATTTCTATCCTTTTTTTTTCTCTCACTTTACTCTCTTTCTGTTCGCTTCTGCTCTGGCTTTCGCGCACATAAATAACCAAGCTCGTAAAGCGCCAAGCGCGTTCTTTCTTCCTAACAGTGTAGTGCAGATGAAGAACGGTTTATCTCGCTCCCTTTCTTTATACCTTTCTCAATTTTTTTTTTTTTTTATTATCACTCCACCCTATTTTCCTTATCTCATTCTTTCCTTTAGCACTGTGTCTGTCTGTTGGTATATATACGTGGTGACGATTAAGTAGCACGACTCGTCATTTTCATTTCCTCTCTTCCTTTTTATCCTTTCTCTTCGCGTTATATTTCCCTACCACAAGTGAAAAGTCGCGCGTGTGCACGTAAGTGCGCCCTGCTGCTTTTTCGCTACATCTGCAAAGCTAACTATTTCTAAAACACACAGTCCAGTGGTCTTTCATTAAGATTAATGCGTGACGAGGAAGTATACAGAATATGCTGGTAGTCAGTCGTTCACTTAGAAATGTACATATATGTAAAAGTAAATTCGAAAAGTGCATTTAATTAAAATTAAGCTGTGCTACCAAATAAGCTTCCACCCCTCATTTCTGTCTTCTATAATATCCTACGTGCATATAACCTCCTCCGAGTGAGCTTCATACGTTATCCGGAATATTACGGTATTGCGCTTGGAGATGCACAGCAGCCTAAGCTGCTGCCTTACAATAATCAGGCTTTCTCGTGTGCACGTGCAAGCTACGATGATGTCGGGATCCATAAGCTTCTCTTGCGAGATGCACTACTAGGAGCCTTTTGATCTCGGAGAGATGAACTTCTTAGGCTTGGTGGAAGCTGCGTGGCAGACTAAGTAGAAGCGGAAGAGACGAGAAATTTATTTTTGCAAAGGAAGATTCCTCGCACGAAGGAGCGAGCTTAGAGATTGAGAAGAAATTGATACTGCGCGTAGGCTGATGCGAATGCGTGGTAGGCTATAAGTCAGGAAGCCTGTGTTCGAGAATGTGTACCTATATATGGTGTCTGTCTTAAATTAATGATATGGGATGTGATGTTAAGTCGTAACGAAAATATTACGGAATTACAAGCTACTACTGCTGTATACCGAGTCTGTGCTATTTTAAAGAAATGGATTTTCGAAAAAGGTGAATGCTGCTTATGTTTGAAATTATTTTTGTTTAAATGAAAATGTAGATCGACTAAATAAATTAATACGCTGTATAGAAATTTAGGGTATATAACATTCAAATTCACATTTATTGTTGAATTTTTCTTAAATCATTGCTCGGCAAAGTAAAAGGAAATAAAAATAAAATGAAAAAAGAAAATCCAGAGGAAGCGGCGTATGAATTTACAAAGTAAGTTCGTAAATGGCCTTGTTCTTCGCTGCCAATGCTGCTGCAGTAGTTTGTTCTCGTATATATACTCGCTGCGGGGTGTTTAGGTATACACTGCTGCTGCTGCAGGGAGCGGTCGCGGGCCGCTGACAAAGCCAGGCGAGTTGGTGATTTATGATAATTACGCCGCGGCGTTGTCGTAGTCGTAATCGTCGGCTTCGCTTCTGCCAAGGCGTTTGATGATGGCTGTCTACGATTTGCAATCATCCGGTCATAACGTGTGTGTATGTGTATGTGTGTGTGCGCGAGCGGGGCCCAACTGCTGTTGCATCCTCTTCGTACTCATCATTGTAATAGTGACTGTCGTCGACGAGTGCGGCTCGTTGGACCGACAGAGCGTAGCGTAATGATTCCTGGAAGTTGTACCGGATCCACGAACGTATATATATGCGTATACTCCTTTTGGTCTTGGATTGTAGAAAAGTCTTTGTCTTTGCTTTCCATCGTTGACTTTAGTACGATATTTGCTGCGCTAGCCTTGTGCTCTTTAAATTTTTGTTAATCTTCAGCTTTGTTCCTGCCTGTGTTTGTGGTTAAGGTAACACTAACTAAAAAAATCGATTTGAGAAAATATATTTTTCTTCCCCCTACGGCCGAAAATACGCGTTCCTGGCGTGTTTTCGGGCCAGAAAGAGCGGCTTTTGTGGCTGGCTCGACGGGAGCGGCGCTCTG
>JAPYZE010009910.1:0-22404 GCA_030522805.1 Leptomastidea abnormis
TATATATATATATAGCTTTACGTATAGGTATATAATTATCCTTTTTTGAGATTTTCTCCAAAAAGCAGTCAAGTCTATAAGATTCTGCGATGTGTCTCGTATACGGTATATACGCACAAGGTAAAGATGGTGTGTTTGATAAAGATTTCAAATAATATAATAAAAATATAGATGGTTTTGTATTATTATGTCTATGTGGTTATTTACTTCATACGATCAGCCGCATCCCACCTAGACGCATTATTCAAGACTACATGAATCGATTCTCAATAAATCGGGTCTAAATTAAAATCAATTTTTTTAACGTATAATACAAAATATGTTGATTAAAATAATAGAAAATGACATTACTAGATGTATATATGGTAATACCTATAAGATAATAATGACTATTTTGATAAGAATTCGAGCTTTTTCACATATATCAAGTCACGAAGTAAAATTCTAAGGTATACAATTTGTAAATTTTTTTTAAAAATTCATGAAAAACATATTTTTAAAATTGATTCGATTTGCAAGGTAATGAAAAAAAAGAAAATTTTGATTTACATCTTACTTTTCATCTTACATTTTACTTTCTTGGTTTTACAGATGAACTTACTTTATTTTTATCTATTAATATAATCAATGAACCTACTTGAATTTTATACCGATTTTTATATTGTATAATTTCAATTATAAATATTTGCTTAAAAGCAATGCCAAATTTACTTGACACCAAACAAATTGACTCTTACAATAAATTTTTTTATTGCAAAAAGTAGCAAAGTGATGTTGTATGGTCTCAATCTGTTTCTTGCGATGTTACGTTGTGGGTTGCCGCTTGCTGCTATTGCTTGGCGGCCGACGGCATGTGTATTTGCAATATTATAATTATGCAAGTCATTCCATCCTCATTGTGCATTTCAATTTTGCAGAAATCCAATGAAAAAGCTGATTACAAGCTGTCTACTTTTGTAGCTCTCTACTTAGATAAAAAATCCAGCCCCTGTAAAGTATAACGTGAGCTGTACACTTGCTTACTGCAGGATATGCCAAAAGTTTTAAAGACGAGGTGGCTCGACTCCGGGGCTCCAGGAGCCGTAGCATCGCTCCCAATGTATGTTTTTGAGAGGAATTTATTGTAAGGAACGTCCCTCCCGCCCACTGTTAACTTCCACGCAGCAGCGACAGCGTTGACGACTACAGGATCAGTATGTTCTGCAAGTAAGCGGCGCCTATAACGAATTTTGATTTTTCCACTTTGTTGTTGCTTTTTTCTTTCCTCAAATTGGATCACTCAGTTGAAAAAAAAAATCATTCTACAATTTTTGCAGAATCAAACCAAGTAAATTCAAGTATGGCATTTATTTTATTTGATGTTCCAGACAAGTTTTATTTAATTCAAATTCTAGTAGATGAATCGTATTGTAGTGAAAAGTCCAGAGAGGTGTAACCAAGTTAAATTTATAACATATATTTTAATTTATTTACTAGCTACACTATTTTGTACAGAAAAAAAAAAACCAAGGACAAGAAGTAGTAACTGATAGATAGTAATCATGATATACAACTGGCAAAAAATCAATAACACATGATTTTCAAACAAATAAATAAATCTTGTACATTGTTATGTAAATAGCTATGCTGTCAATAATATTCTTACATAAAGCCTCGTATAGTGCTACTCAGTAGCACACGTCAGTGATGTATACACAACTTTTGTTTTTTAAATAGGATATACAAAAAAAAATAAGAACAATTTTAATAATTCTTGTCATACTTTAAATTGCACTTTTGATTGATGTTAAAATAGTAACATCACTCTCAACGTTTTGCAATCTTATTGCGCGTCAATAATTCATCTTCAAAGTTATATCTACGCATAGTAAGAAGGTGGCACAGTCAAGTCTTGGAGCATCGCGAATTGCTCCTCAGTGAATTTATCCGCCAAACCTTGTAGACCCGTCCATCCATCGCAATGCGTCCGCTTGAATTCGTTGACCGTTTTGTGGATTGTACTCTGCAGCAAAATGTTTAAAAGTAATTAATATTAGATTATATGTGTATATGTATATATATATATATTTAAGGATACACTACACACCGGAATCGGCTCGGGATCGTTGAGATGGATACTAAGGCATTCGAAAATCGGCGGAACGTGTTTAGGAATATCGTAAGGATATGCCCTGATGAACGCACACATCCCAAGAACACTCGCGTGGCGAACACGGATAGCGTTGATGAATTTGGCAGTTTTGACGGGATCCTCCCGACAGGCACTGTTGGTCTGCCGCTTTTTATTGTCAAGCTCAACTCTCGCCTTCTTCTTGAGTTCCTCCTGTAAGAGCCGATAATACATAAATCATAATTACAACCGTTCTCTCTTGATTGCAAGCAGAGCTTGCTCAGTTTATTAATCATGCATGTACGCGTGAACGTATACACGAATGCTCGCATTCATATGGATGATAAAGTGAACCAACCAAAAGTTCCTCTTGATTGGGTATAATGGTGCAGTGTAGTAGGCCGCCTAGTAGCTTGGCCGCCTTTTCGCGTACTTCGATACGCTCGTCCTCGAGCAGCTGAAGGACGATGGCTTGGATCTCGTTGACCCAGACCTGATTGCTGAGAAAAAAGCTCATATTGTGGAAAACGAGAACTTGAAGAAACTCGAGGCAGTTGGAGCGCGTTGACCAGGAACTGCTACGGCAGGTGAGGCGGATCGCCTCAAGTGCAGCAGGCACGTGTTCGGGCTGGTGAAGCGCATGTGCTAGCGCTCCGATTGACGTTGTGCACATTTTTGACAACTCCTCATCCTTGTCGTCGCTCTCGAGCTGACACATAAGCGGCAACAGCTTATAGTAGCTCGAAAGAAACTCAAGCGATGAGGTCTTGAGCGCACAGAACATCCACATGCAAATGATTTTGAACAAGCGGAGTTTGTTCTCGCGCTCTGCTTCAACGCTGTCCTCATTAATTTCCATTCTTGCGTCGCAACTAGTTGAATAGAGAAGATATCAGACAATATAATATAAATAATAACAAGAACAAGAACAACAACAACAACTATAATAATAACAATAATAATAATAATAATAATAATAATAATAATAATAATAATAATAATAATAATAATAATAATGCAACACAAATTCTAGATATAAAAGTATGCATTGGTTAAAATTTGCACGATTGATCAAAGTACGCGTGCTGGCTGATGTGTTTACCTAATGGTCGATACACTAGCTGACATCACCGTGTCATCACACGATCCCGTGTCGAGAATCATTCGCGATGGACTTGACACGGGAATCTGCTGCTGCTGTTGCTGCTTTTGTAGCTTTGCCTCCTCGCCGTACTCAAGCAGTGATTCCAATTTGGGATAGAATTTGTCGATGAACTTGCTGCTGTTGGGGCGCTCCGGGACATGCGACAGCTCGAGATTCTCGTTGAAAATGAGGTTGAGCGTAGTGACGAGGGCATCGCGTACAGTACGGAAGAGTCGCTGTTCCATGCGGCCCTCAAGCTTGCCAAGTACGCGACGTAGGAGCTCGACGGACTTCCAGGCTATGGGCAGTAGGGCGCTCTGGAGAACCATTATGCGGCCGTATTGAATGATCGAGGCCTCGGCCGATTGCTCGCGGGGCGTCTCCTCGAGCAAGAACTCGAGCAGCCAGTGCAGCCGATTGGGGTCGCGGTGCCGGCAAACGTGGAGCACGCAGGTCTGCCAGTGGGCGATCGTCTCCTCGGTCAGATTGTCCAATGCGACCCGGAAAACGGGCAGCAGTTCCGCCCACATGTTCGCCACCATCTCGTAAGTCCAGTGCTTCGAGCCCTGCACCATGCCCGCTATTATCTCGGCGGCGCAGCGCTGCGACGTGTTCTGCTTGTCGGCCACGAGCCGGCGCAGGTGCGGCAAGAAGCTACCGAGGAACGCATCCCCGTAATTGCGGAACAGGCCCTTGAACATCAGTCGACGGAACTCGTCGAACTTCTCCAGCACCTTCTTGCCCTCGAGGCTCAGATACTCAATTAACTTGTCCACGTTCGCCTGCTCCTCGAAGAAGCTCACGATCTCCAGCTCCTGGGCGGCGGCCAGCTCGGGCCGCTGGAAGCCTGGCTGAGCCGGGGATGGCGCGTAGACCTCGAGCTCGCGCGGCCAGGCGTAGTAGCCCACGTGGGGCTTGTGCACGTAGCGTGGCTCATCCCAGGCTGCTGCGCTCATGGGACGCGTCTCGGAATTGTACTGAAGCCAGGCGTTGTCGGGCCGAGAACCCGAGCGTCTTGGCACGTCGCTCGTTTTGTCCCATTTTGTTGCCTCAGTTATTACGGACGGATGGGCAATTTTCACCTGTCAAGATACAAATACACATTATATAACTAAAGGATACCATATTATTGTCTTCATCATCATCATTTTTTTTTTTTTTTTTTTTTTAAATCAGCGGCATTATCCTTATGGCAATGTTCCTTTCGTTAACCGATTCGTGTATAAGCGAGTTTAGAAAAAACCGCACGATGCTCGCAGGGACTACTACTTCAGCATTCATCAACATGTAAATGAAATGCATACTTATTGATCGATCATTCCAAATCTTGCTCTTCTCCAGTAAAATTTTCAGAAGCTCGTCCATCGTATCCTTGTAAAGAATCACATTTTTTTCGCCACTTTTTCTCAAAGTTTCTAATCCCTCTTTTATTTGGTCCTGCGTTGGAGGTGACGTACTTGGTTTCATTCCGGTTTTCCAAAGATATTCGGCCACTGATACGCAAGAGTTGGAAACTTCAAGGTTTATATTAAACGTGTAAAAATGATTCGAAAGTGCTTCAATCACAGCCTTTTTCAAACGAATAACCGAGGGCTTTTCCGAGTTTCCAGATGCCGCGATAGCTGGCCATACCGTTCTTATAAATTCCCAATCTCGCGTCACCAAAAGACACTCTTGATCGTTCGATGGTCGCACTAACAAATATAAAATACCCTAAAATAAAAAAAATATAGCTATACCGATATATCGTTGTACATGAATCCATATGTTAATGCTTTTCTACGAATTACACCTATATCGATGCCCTACACCAAGTCTTGGAGCATTGAAAAAGGTTTATGAAAAGCAAAATATACATTTCAATAAGTACTAGGAAAACTAGCATAATTTTCTTTTATCGCATTATTAAAACTAGCACTTTTGCCTAGAAAACAACTATTTGCTGTTCTGGAACCCATAGTATATCCAACTCATTCAGTCATCCTACTTAAAAAAAAAAATTTACTTTTATTTACCGACTTGCATTGAAGTACCGACCTTAAAAGCTTCATGGTGAGAGACTGGATCGCGCTTTAGAACCTCGGTGATTTCTGGAATTAAAACTGTGTAGGCCTCCGGAAAAAATGCGAGAGCGCTGAGAATGACTTCTTGAGCTTTTATACGGACACCCGGATAATGACTGATACTCAGTCTAAACAAATTCATGAGTATTGTCTTGTGAGTCTCGGTAAACGTATGGATGATGTATTGCTTGCGCATGCAGTGCAGCGTGTAAGCACGTGCCAGCACGTAGGTAACGAACCATCCCTTACACCCGGTCATCTTGTTTTTGACTACTCGCAGCGGCGTGTTGAAATTTGCCAAGTACTTGAAGCCTGACTCAATATACATTTTTCCAAAGATTACGTTTAACCAGACCTGAGCAGGAAACAGACTTATTGGTTTATCAGCATCTTATTACAATACACGTGCACGTTAACGTTCACGTCTTTTTTCTTTCATTTTTTTTTTTTTTTTCTACGTCATTACCATTTGCAGAGCAAAGAAACTCTTTGTGTCGTCCTCGACTTTTTTCAGCATGACCTCCTGCAGCCTCGCCATCAGCTGAACCAAAAAATATCGTACGTTGCTCCCGTTGGGCATTCGTATTTCGCCTTTCATACCCAAGATCGCCTCGAAAGACTCGGTCTCTTCGCACAGCTTGATATCAAGTGTAGGCTCTGACCAAAGTGGCAAGAACCCGTTGCATCCTTTCACAATGTACGATATGATTCTCAATGTCTGCTGCAATTCATCGCTGGAACAACAAGAGCAGAGTAACAAGAGCAAGCTATAGGCTTATAGATATTATGCGTATGTATAAAGTCGAGTAGGGCAAATGGCATAGAACGAGGGGAGGGGAGAATAAAAGTCCCTTGGTGAATACGTTATTGTGTTCTACTAACCGCGACAGCGAGCAGTTACCGCCTGTCTCGCTGATAAAGCTCTCAAGAGCGGCCACAGCCGGCATGAAGTAACGCAAGAAAATTCTCTGCGCCGCTTCCAGCTCGATATTGCCGGGCACATAGAACTGCACCGACTTGACTTTCACCGCATCGCCCCAGTCGCGCACGTGCGGGTGCTCCGGATTATCTAGGTCTCTCTGAACTCTGACTGGATTGACGTTAGCCAGGGCCTGCAGGACATTGGTCAGTAGGACGCAGCCAAGCTCGTTACCCTCGAGCGACTTCAGATGTATGGCCTTGTCGATAATTTTGAGAAGACTGTCCTCATAGGGCAGTAGCACATTGCCCTGAGTCAGCACGAGTCGGCTCAGCAATAAAAGCGGGTACAGCACTTGATTGTCAAGGTGCTCGGCCTTGAGAACGTCCTCTTCGTCGATGCACTCGAGGATCCTGTCCGCTAGAAAGGGCAGCAGAGCTTTCAGGGTCTCGGGGCCGTTGACATGGCTACGCAAAAAAGCAGCTTGCATTAACAAATTGAGCGCGGCAACAGTTTAATTAGAAGAGACACAGAGACGAGAAGGGGGAAAGGGGAGTGGAACTTCTCGACGGAGCGACTTACGCAAAAGCCTCGCAGAGCGCGCCCACGAGACGACCAGATACGTGAATCTCGAGGGTAGACTCGAGGATGAAGCTGCGCAGTTTGTTGAGGCCGCTCAGGAAGATCGGTCGGCTGGACTGGCGGAGCAAGGTGAGAAAAACGTGATTGAGCTCAAGCTCGATCTTGGAGTGGGACTGGCTCTTGACGCTGCTGCCCGAGCACTCGAGTCGCACCGATTCGAAGGTGCTCGATTCAATAAGCGCGAACACCTTGCCCATGAGCTGCAGCACAAAGTCCTCGAAGCGCGAGGTCTCCTCGCACACCAAACGTTCTTCCTCGCTCATCGCAGCCTGGGACTTGGAGCAATCGATTATTGGGACCATCGACACGTATATTTGGATGAAGCGAAAAGTCGCGAGGCACTTTGTTTGGTCGTTAGGATCGATGCCCGCCAGCGAGGAGAACAGCAAAGGTAGCACGTACAGTGGGCCGTCTTGAAATGCGTAATCTGTAATGAACCAGTAAATTTGTCGAATCCCCACGGATACACTTGTACTAATTCTATTCTTCGTGAGCCTTACCTTTCGTGGGATAACGTGGTCCTTGAACCAGAGGTCGAGCTATGACGATCATGCAGTTGAAAGCAGTGATTTGCTTGTGAGGCTCTATGTCACTACCTAGGGTGGGATAGATTTTCTCCAATACGTTCGGTATCACAATATTTGGCCTCAATATAGCCAAATAATTTAGAGCTTCAAACAAAGCGTGACAGCGTTTGTTAAAAATTCCAATCATTACAATCGGCATCATACTGTCGACGAATGCGTCAACGTCGGCATCGTTCAGCTTATGCGAATCTGGTGTTACTGGCTTCCATCTTGGCTTGCTTCCATCTGTTTTCTGATATCTTTCCCTAAATAATTAATTATGATTTACATGTTCTGCACTCTGCGTGTGCGTAAATGTACGCTTAAAAGGTAAGAAAATTTTACCTGTAAAGCCTCATAACTACAAATTTTGAAAGTGTCATAAACAATTCTTCAAGCCCTTGTAGCCAAAAACCAAAATTAGCTGGATGAAAATAAGTTTCAATAGTTTTTAAAAACTTATCTAGATATAACTGAGCACTAGATTTATTTCCCTAAAAACAAAATTGAATTTAAAATTGATACTTGCAAATTTTTAGTATTTCATAAATTTAATGAACAATCTTAACTAATGTAGATGCGATCCATATGCCTATATGACGGGCTGGAAATTTGAGATTATTTTTGCATCCTACATTTTTATAATTTACAGGCAAGTTAAAGCTCTGAACAAATCTTGTAAACATTAAGGGCATATAAGGCTCCCAGTCAATATATCCTACATTATAATAAGCCAAATCTGAAAATAAATGCATCAAGTTCACTGATACTGAAAGCATACTGCAGTTTTTCCAAAGAGTCATGAACTCATTGAACCAAAGTTTATATCCTATTGAATGATATTCCGGGACTATCATGACAGGTAAGAACCACTCAAAAATTTTTGTAGTTGTACGCGTTATGCCATGATTGAATGCACATAGCTCTGGCCTCAACTCGTTTAAAATTTCCTGTGTTGCATTTACCTAAAAATTTGGTAATAAAATAATTATTATAATAACTTGAATGTAGTAATGTATTTTGTTGATAATTTGTCTTACAGGAAAGTAAATTTTGGCCACATATATCAACTTCTCAAGAACAGTTTTGAGGGAGGGTGAAAAATGATTAAGTAGTATATACAATGGTTGACGACAAATTGTGTTTCGACATAATTGATACAAAGGTCTCCATGGTAATTCCAATTCTTTGGGTGAAATCAAATCACTTTTCCTAATCATGAAATTAATAACAATATTCACACAAAAATTAAAAAAAGAAAAAAAAAGGAAATACTTTGCCTCTACCTTAATAGCACAATTAATGTATAACCAAAGGAAACCACTAAAGATGATTCCAGGTTTGGAATTGCAATTAATTCATACATGAGTTTGATGAAAGCAATGTGGTCTTGTTTTGTAAATCTCAAATCATACAATTTGATGTATCTAAAATAAAATGAAAATAAGTAAGTTGCTTTTCACCAATGTAAAATTTAATTGCAAATTAAATGAAAGTTTGAAAGCAAGGTACCTCTGCAGCATATCAGACCAAAACTCACAGCCATTTGTGATTTTTCTAAGCATAACGCATCGTCCCAAGTTAGCTTTGATTTTGGCAAGAAGTGCGTCTGCTTCATCGTCAAGTTGTTTGGCATAAGGTAAAAGCTTATTATCGGCGATTTCCCTTTGAAAGGATACTTTTTCCTTCACCACTCCCGCATCGACCAGTGGGCTCTCGATTAAAGTTTCCTCATCCGAGACCTCGTCTGAGAATTGTTTAGAGTTTTCGTCGATGTCCTCCGGAGAATCCATCTCTTCTTCAACAAATAAAATTCGAAAAATATATTATTATTATGATACAAGAAGTGGCAATACTCATATAGCAGTCCAGCAGCAGTCACTCTCAAATCACAGAACGCTGCGGTATTTATATATTTTCGGGATCTTACAAGTGTGTGTATGTGTGTGTGTGTGTGTGTGTGTGTGTGAGTGTGTGTATATTAAAATATACCTTAATGTTTGTATACCAATGGGTAATCAGCAGATCAGCTGCTTTGCGTAAGAAAACCATTAAGGGAGTGAGAGAAGCGCAGTATCTGGTAATACGCGCGACTAAGTGACTGACTGTGATGCCTGCACGTGCACGTATGTACAATAAAGTACATACATACATACATACATACATACATACATACATACATACATACCTGTATATAGTATATACGCGTATACTTATATACCTCAATATATTCACAGATTTTCTAAACTTCAAAACGATTTGTCAATTTCTTCTATATTCCCTACCCCTGCTTCTTCTTCTTCTTCTTATCTTACAAACGACTTTCGGCACACTATACCTTACAGTCTACATACAAGTAGGTAGGTATTATATATTACAAACACAACAAAGGAATTGATCAATTGAGTTTGAGTCATGTATATTATATATACTTGATCTGTTTACTTGTATAGTTGTATCCCACATTACGCACGGGACGGGGGACACATCGCGCTTCGCGGCGGCAGCTACAATAACGAATTGACGATACGCGAGTGAGAAGGAGATTTAATTAATCATTGTCACACATCACACTTTAACTTGTCATAAATATTAGACAAGACACGATATAAGTATATACATATGTACATACATACGTAGTGCACGCATATATATATATATATATATATATATATATATATATATATATATATATCGCTCGCACGTGAAAACAGCTGCCGCAGCTGCCTGCCGCAGCTGCGGTAGCCTGGTGGGTGGCGGCGGGTGTATTTAAAAATAAAGAATTTATAAAGACTAGATCACATCTAGCGGGCTTCGCCCGCACATATTTATCCATGTTTTAAAAATATTAAGATTATTTTCAAATTATATCGATAAAAGTATTTATTTAATCTTGAAAGAGCATAGTTTAGAATTGTAGTTTTTGGTTTTTATTTGTTTTCTTTTTAAATAATTAATATTAAATAATAAAAATTGATTTTCTCCTCTAATTAATTGTAATGTAGGTTAGTATAATTTAGTGACATCATTTAGTAAAAACGCATGTATATTTCTATATAGGGGAGAGCGGGGTCTAACTACACGATTTTTTTTCAGCAATTTTTTCCCCCTATTAAATTAATGAAATAAGTTCTGAAAATAATGTATCGTTTTTCTTATCCCCTCCAACGACGTAGCGAATATGTTGATTGTTGTATACTCAGCAAGTGCAATATATATGCATTAAGATATTGTGCTTGACATGCTGCTGCAAACTCTCCGCTCATTGCCAAAGACTGATTAGACACTTCTTGTTTTGATACGCGGTTTGCCGACGAGCATGCTTGACAATTTTTATTTTTAATTTGTTAAGACAATAATAATTATTCTGCTGGAAATCGTTCCGTTCTCAAGATCTCTGAACTGTCATTTGATTTAACGAAATTAATAAAGCTAGTTAAGTAAGATGATTTTACAAACTTACAATTTAGACAACTTTCAATAAAAAATAAACGGTGTTATTATTATAAAAAGAAATTTGATCTTTGGGCTTTAAATCAAATGTGATAATCCTATAATGTAGATAATAACAAAGCACGGAACAATTAATCTATTTTGACGTGTACAGATAATAAAAATGATTAATATAGGACATATAGGTGTTGTTCACGTTGTGTCGTCATCGTCGTTGTTATTGTTGTAGTTGTTGTTACGAGTATTATTTTTATTTAAAAAAGTATTATATCAGTTATCAATCAGCTGATATTGCTACACAATACACATGTACACATACCCGAAGACATATGTATACAATGTACATTGTAACATAATAGATCCATTCATACAGTATGTGTAATTGTGTAAGTAGCCGAGCCGAGTAGCATCTATAGCATCTATAGCATTGTGAATTGTAAACATCACACGCGATGCTTACCACGCGAAATGCATCTCAACGTTTGTGAGATTCTTTTTCGAAATTTCGGATAAAAGCTTTATATATTTTTCTATAATAATGCTCTCCACTGCCAAGATTATTGCAAAATTGTCATATGGTAGATCAAGTAAGTCATTCAAGATATAAGACTGAAAACAAAATCAACGTTTGTTTAGGTTATTTTAGCTAATTTTACACAAAATATCTTGATTCAATATCTTTTATTATTATTACAATATCTATTCCTCTAGATATTCAAAGTGCTGCAAAATGTTCTTCCAAGGCTACTTATCAAGGTATGTCAAGACCATCATCTTCTCCAAATGTCACATTACAAACCTTTGGTCAACCTATGCATCACACACACCCGCACCTTTTAAAAGCAGGAGAAATTGTACCAGGTATTCAAATAGATGAGTTTGTATATAGACGAAACAAATTCATGGAAAAAATTTCAAAATTTGCTTTAAACAAAAAGATTGACCAACCACAACTTGTAATTATACCATCTGCTACTAAAGTTCACATGTCTGATCATATACCTTACGTTTTCCGTCAAAATTCAGACTTTTTATATTTTACTGGTTGTCAAGAGCCTGATTCTATTTTGTTATTAAATGTAAGAGGTAATTGTCATTCAACAATCCTTTTTATGCGACCAAAAGATGCTCACATAGAGTTGTGGGATGGCCCCAGAACAGGTATTGAAGCAGCATTACCTTTGTTTAAAGTTGATCAAGTATTATCAACTAATGATTTTGATAATTACTTGCGTTCATTTTTGGGTGAACACAAAAAAGCTAATATTTGGTATAACAATGAAGACATTGCTCAACCAAAACTGCATGAGAAACTTGTTCAGCTTATTCATCTATGTGACAGACAATTGTTTACAAGTCCTAAGACATTTATTCATGAGATGAGAGTAATCAAATCGCAAGCTGAAATAAATTTGATGAGGAAAAGCTGCGAAGTAGCATCATTAGCCATTGCAAAAACAATAGAGAAATCAAAACCTGGTATAAGTGAGCATGAACTTTTTGCAACTGTTGATTATGAATGTAGAATCAAGGGTGCTGAATTTTTAGCATATCCTCCTGTAGTAGCTGCTGGCAAAAATGCCAATACTATACATTACATAGCAAACAATCAAATTGTTAAAGCAAAGGATATGGTTTTAATGGATGCAGGTGATAATTCTCAAAATATGTTTGTATTTAATTGAAAAAAAAAGATATTTTAAATATTTTACTCTTTCTCAATTAATTATTGATTGTTAAAGCAAAATCTTTGAAAATTAAACACTATGTAAAACATGTTTTGTACTTGAAGGATGCGAATACCACGGCTACTCGTCTGACATTACGAGAACGTGGCCAATCGACGGCAAATTTACATCCAAACAGAAAATATTGTACGAGATCGTCCTCGACGTCCAAAAATCTTTAATTAATAAATTAAAAGACATGCCGAGCTTAGACCAGCTTTTCAAAGACATGTTTGTTCTTCTAAGCAAACGACTACAAGAGGAACATTTATTGCCAAAAAGTTTAAGTGGGAACAAATTACTGTCTGCCACATACACTTATTGCCCACATCACGTCAGTCACTATCTCGGTATGGATGTACATGACACAGCAAAAATCCCGCGGAGTATTAACGTTCAATCGGGGATGATTGTAACAGTAGAGCCAGGTAAGTCGTTCATGCAACATTACATGTCAGCTTACGACGAGTTCATTCATCACGAAAATCCCGTGTTTTGGAATTTATTTGACACGTGTGATGTCACAATTCTCTATAAATTATTACATATGCTATGCACAAAAAAATTCAAAACGTTAACACTATCGGGACGAAACAACTCGTCGTAAGTACAGATTTTTAAAAACAATAGTTCATTACATGCCAAGGGAGCGAAAATTAAGAATGTCTCAGATCACCAGGATATTAACCTAGTGATGGAAGATCGGAAATGAACGGAAACCTGGTGATCTAAGGCTTCTTTACTCGCTTCCGTGGCGTGTATACTATTTTTCGTCTACCCCTGGTCAGGAAGTGCACTTTTCGGTCCACGCAGCGGGCCGAAACTCGCCGCACTTTCGACCAGGGTGTGACGAAAAAGATTTTTTAGGCAAATTGTGCGTTACATCTTGAAATTTTACAAACAGGCATATATGTGAATCCAAAAAATGAATATGCTCCAGTGGAATTTCACAATCTTGGCATTCGAATAGAGGATGATATTTTGATTAGCGAAAGCGCTCCTGTCAACCTCACACAAAGTTGTCCTAAAGAAGTAGCAGACATTGAAGCACTTGCACGATCAAATCAGAATTTTAAAATGGAATGGAGTTGATAATCCATTAAAAATCTTACACATGTACATAAAAGTATTTTTTTGATTAAAGAAAAAAATAAATAAATAAGTAAATCAATAAATTTAATTGCATTACCAGAAGTTATCATTTTATTCATAAATTGGCCGAGTTGTGACGTGCACATTACAAATCTGTAACCAGTACAAAATAGCTAAGAGAAATAAAAGTAAGGCGTAAACAAAAAATGCTATCATGAATATTATTTGCATAAAATACCAACTAAAAATGTTAAACAAATTATAGGTAAGTCAAAAGAAAAAATGTCTAGATAATGAAATAAACGCGTGCACAAAGACAATCGAAAATTAATAATCATAATCTCAGTATAAAAAAAAAATATCTTGACTTTATCAAAATATATTGTAAAAAATTACAAATCGCTTTGTTTAAAAATTAACAAAATGATCAGTATATTAATTTATTGTCAGCATTTAACAAGGAAATGAGATTCATTAACTGTTTGACACGGAGATACGACCAGACTAGATGATCGTTAAGTGCATGAATTTGGGCAGCAGCAAGAGCGGCACTTTCCGGATAGATTACGGTGGTGCATCCCAGACCTAAAAAAATAAGCGCATCAAATAAAGTTCAATTCACGTATTAATCTTGTTAAATAAAATTTTAAGTTTGATTTACGCCTAATAGTGTTATTATTTTTGAAATGATAAGTATAAAGATGTACAATAATTTAAAGCGGTGTATAGCGAGCGCGTAAGGATAGATGGTGTCAAGTTGTAAGTTCAAGTCGCACGAAAGGAAAGAGAAAATAGGGAACAAATAAATGCGTGTAGGTACAGTATATCCGTCTATTTTTCAAATCACGATTTGATGCAACAGCACATATATTCGATCTAATCGCTAATGGGAATAAAATAACTGTCACTCACCGGAGGGTACTTTGAGCGACGACCAAACGTCCTGTGCGAGATCCTCAGTCTTGCCAGGGGGACAATTGATGACGGGGAAGCAAGAGCTGCCAGCGAGTACTGGTCCCAGTCCGTTGCTTCGTCCAGCTACTGCTACCAGCACGACCTGCAGCAGCCCACGTTAATAAATGTGTAGTGCATGCGTGCGTGATGGAAGAAAGTAGGTGTATATTTACGAGAATGGAGATGGACTTGAACTTATCGCAAGATGAAATATATATATATATATATATATATATATATATATTTTTTTTTTTTTTTCTCAAAGCTCGCTTCAGTGCGGCTCCGCGTTTATCGCGTGGCCCCGATTGCTTGCAAGTCAACGCGATAGCCGCTACAGCGATACATTATGTATATATTAATACGAATAAATAACGCAGGCAAGAATGCACAGCAAGTATATGACTTTTTATTTAGCTCCCCAAGATCGCTTAAAAATACCTATGCTTGGAAAACGTATATCTATAGTGTGTTCGCAAACACTAGCTCATTAGTCATTACCCATATTATCCGAAATCACCTAAAATCATCACTTGAAACAACCTTTTTCTTTTTGAATTTCAATTTTGCTGAGATAAACCTATGATCAAGTGTGATATAGAATGGATATAGGCGATAACCAATAATATATAATAATGTATATGTGTAATTTCTTAAAATATTTCGCGAGTTTCAAAATCGTATGAACGATGACAAAAAATCAAATAAGCTTTTGGATGTGGAAATAAGAAAGTACACATGGAATAAATTATTGTTTATTATACACCTATCTATCTATACCTATATTGATGAACATGTTCAAAAACTTGTGTCGTCGTAATAATCGCGCATGCTTGCTCAAGAGACACACGTATAGGTAGATAATATATGTATATGGTATATAGGGGAAGATGGGGTACTTTGAGAACAGGGTAAAATGAGAATTCAAGGATAATTTTGGAAGGAAAGGAGATAATCGAACCAAACTTAAGGAATTTGTTCTAGATGTTAAATCCCTCTTTTCCTCCAAAACCTGACTCATTTGCTGCTATACTCGATTTTTAAACGACATTTTTCTTTTTTGTTTTTTTGAAAATTTCGGACAAAAGTCACTAATGAAAGCTCGATGACCTTAAACTAGAATTTCTAAAAAATATTTTGCGCCTACGATGGTTTCTCTAGCTTTTCTCCTTGCTGAGATGTTTACATTTTAAAAGAATTCAAAAGCGGGGTAAAGCCAGATATCCCATATTAAAGGTGGGCAGCTGCTATATGATTTTAAGATGCAAGAATCACGAAATTACAATCATCTGTAACTTGGGATAGAATCAATATTTTTTAAGACGGTAAAACTGAAATGGAAGCTTTATTCAGTATCTTTAATTTGAGTGATTATATAAGCCTTTTGCCCATTTCAAATTGAAATGACGATTAAAAGAGGTAGCTCATACATTTTATTTTTAAACAGAAGAAATAGAAGAGAGAGAAAAATTGATGAATTTCAAAAAGGTGTATCTCCAAGGCCATTGTTTTAAAAGACATGAGCAAGGGCTTCAATTTTTTATTAAAGAGTCTAGTTTAGAAGTATTTCATGTTGCGCCTCGATTCAGCGATTTGGCCTTTACCCCGCATGATTCTGGTTTTACCCCACCAAGTGGACAAGGTGGATTTTCTAGTTAAGAGGCTATCGATTAAATCTCTTCTTCTCCAATATGAAGGTATTAGAGGAACAAGAATGTTACAAAAGAAATATAATTTTTTTCATTAAAAAGGCAAAGTAGTCGATAATTCTGATAAAACGCGAAGTAGCTGACCCCCTGACCCCCCTACTACTTCGAAGTAGTAGATTTTCCCCCCTACTACTTCGCGTTCACCAGCTACTTCGCGTTCACCTTACTACTTTGCCTTTTCAGAAAAAAGAAAGAAAAATTAATGAATTTCAAAAAGGTGTATCTCCAAGGCCATTGTTTTAAAAGACATGAGCAAGGGCTTCAATTTTTTATTAAAGAGTCTAGTTTAGAAGTATCATCACTCTACCCCGCATGATTCTGGCTTTACCCCCACCAAGTGGAGTACGACTAGAAGAAGAAGCGTTTCTACATATCTTAAAATAAAAATTGAAGAATGACATTTAGTTAATCGGAACAAAGTGGATCTTCTAGTTAACGGCCTATCGATTGAAGCTCCTCTTGTCCCATATAAAGGTATTAAAAAACAAAAAAGTTATAGGCAAAACAAAACCACTTTTCTCCAAATACCCCATCATCTTCCCCTACATAAAAGTAGTAATAAGTATAAGTATATCTAGAACTACAAATAATATGCGTAGATATGCTGATATTGTTGATATAATAATAATAATAATAATAATAATAATAATAATAATAATAATAATAATAACAATAATAATTAATAATAATAATTAATAATAATTTGTGAACCTGCTCGCCAGTGGCCTCGTACTCGGCGAGGATGCGCAGAGTCTCGCGGGTGGCTTTGTGGGCACTGCAGCAGCGCAAATGAGCCTGGCAGCCAAGGGCTTCAGCGTGCCTCGCTATCTTTCGGCAGTGCTCCTCGTCGCTTGGCGAACCCATCACTACGACGACGAGCGCCCTTGACTCGGGCAGCAGGTGGTCCAACTGATCGGCCACCCATTTGAAGTTGCGCTTTACTTGCTCAAGGTCGCTCTGTGTGACCGTAGCCAGGTTTCGATAGACCTGAAGCATTATATATAGGTACATACACGTATACATATGTTAGTTAAACTATATAGTACACACGCACACAGGAACACACACGCCACAGTAGACCGGTTCCCATCGCAATTCAAGAAACACATCGGTATCTCATAACCTATTACAAAGTGTATGTGCGGGTATATGTGTGTGTGTGTGTGTGTGTGTGTGTGTGTACATATGCGAGCATATAGGCATATCATTTATCCCTTATATATGAGCATTACACATTGTACCTAGGCCTATTGTACATTTATCTAACAAGGAGAAGGTCACCTTTGTGAAAATTGCTCTTTGTTGAAGAAAAAAAATACCCGTGTTTTTTCTTTTTGTCTAATGGTCCTTTATAAATTCATAAATGTATCAGCAATGCTTCTTTATGGTTTATCTTGAATAAGATTAGTGATAAAAAAAAAAACAAAAAGCAATTTCCCCAAGTTTGGTCAAAATCCAGCTCCCAAAGGTGAGACCTTCTCCTTGTAAATGCCTATATGGCTCATTCTCAAAAAACTTGCATATTTTGATCCTTAAAACGGCAATCAAGAAGTTTTGCTTTTAGAATTTTTTTAATAATTTTCCTTCATTGCGTTCGTGTCAAAAGGAAGCCAAAAACTTGTGGACTCGGCCGGATCTGCTATTAGAAATTTTTACATCTATTTTGAATGAGGAAAATAAGAGGATAATATGAATAAAAAGGTTACAGGGCAGTTACAGAAGTGACAAAACGCAACTAAAATCGCGATTTCGAAGCTCTAAATGAATTTAAAGCTTCGCTATTGAGACAAGTTGATATTCTTACCATCCACTTCTACATACTATTTTTTTCCTAGTGGTAATCTGATTCTACGCGAAGATACAACAGGTTACAGGAGTGACAACAAAATTTTAGGGAACAAAAAATTTGATAATTCAGTTGATGCCAGCTTTCAGGGTTTTGATTAATTAAATCGCGGTAAAGCAAATCTAAGCATGCAACTTATGTAGAATAAAAAACCCTTGTATAATAATCCAAAAAATTAAGTATGTTACTGCTAGGGTGCACTTTATGCGGGAAACCAGAAATTCGACAAATCTTGAGTACAGGTGTAAAACTTGTCAAAAAAATATTAAATTTTAATTCTTTTCATCATTTAGTAAAAAAAAGTTAAATTTGCGTTTATATAGGTCTACTTTTAAATTTTGAGAGAAAAAAATAAAAGTATTGATTCTGTACACCGTCATACTCTGTTAGAAACTCCGACTGAGGATTCGTTCCTCTTGTAACTTTTTCGTTCTTTTTTATTTGCTACATCTACACCATTAATTGATAAGGTCCGAAATGTAATGCACCTTTTAAAAATCAGGTTACTCTACCCGAAAATTTTTTTTTCAAAATTTAATTATCACTCATAAAGTTTTAACCGGCCAGGACACCAAATTTACAAGTTTTTGGAGAATGAACCATATACACAAACACTTGCAGTTACCGATTTTACACACTATAGAGCGATACTTACGAAGATCGTGCAATATATTATAAGTGATGACACATACTCAGACACCCTAATACCACGGATTTTTGCAAATCAAGAATTTCGCTACTTTGATTTGTTTGACGACTTAGTTAAGATCATATTATAATAATAATAAAGGGCAATAACTGTACTACCCCAACACAGCAGTATAGGTAAATAATAACGCATTATCGGATAATGTTATAAACCGCAAATCGATAGAATGCGCAATTAATCGATCCGTCTAGTGCGGCGGTAGCCTAGCCTGAAGAATATATTATGATAATAATAATAATAATAATAATAATTGAATAATAATAATTCAATAATAATAATAATAATAATAATAATAATAATTTAATAATAATAATAATAATAATAATAATAATTTAATAATAATAATAATAATAATTTAATAATAATAATAATAATAATACCTGCTTATCCTTCATAAGGCGCTTGTCACCGCTGGGCCAAAGTCGCCAGGAGTCGCTGTCGATGATGTCGGCTAGCAATATCTCACCGTCCTGGTCGACGCCAAACTCGACCTTCATGTCGACGAGTACACAGTCCCGGCTTGCCCATGCCCGCTCCAGCACCTCGAACACCAGCCGCGCCGTCTCGAGCATTACGTCGTGCTCGCGCTTCCCGATGCGCCGGCCGTTCAGCAGGAAATTCGCGCTCACTATTTGCTCCTGCGACCATTGAGGATCGTGATTCGCGTCGTCCTTGAAAAAGGTCTCTTGTTTCGCTGGAGCAAACCTATGACCTTCCGGCACCCCTATATCACCCCCCCCCCCGACCATAATTATACATTATCACAATATTTTCGATAAATATTATATTTCACGTATATAGGTATTCAATAAGTTTGTAAGGTGATATGGTGATACACATAACCCGCACGCACACACACACACACACACACACACACGTCACACACACTCACGCACACACACACACGCACACGCACACGCACACGCACGCGCGCGCACACACACACACACACAACATAGGCTCATTAAAAAATCACTTTCAAACACAAACCTGGATTGCGCTTGAGGTAGCTGCCGGTCGCGAGTCTCCGAGTCACCCACTCGATCGGCACCATCTCGCAGCGCCGGGATATAAATGCTCGCTCGCCGGCCAGGCGCACAAAGGCCGTTTTTAGGCCAACCTTGTTCAGCAGCTCGAAAACCTTGGCATTGGTGGCATTGCTGATTGCGGCCTTGCCTTCCAGCTCGTGAGATTTTGCCCCGTCGCCTGCTGTTATACGGTCTTTGCTCTCCAGGTAGCACAGCTTTGGATCATCCAAAATCTCGAAGACCCTCTTGGTCTTTCCCTCGATTATTAGCTTACCCAACTTGTAGGCTGTTGATTCAACATTTTAGAGAAAAAAAAACCGCTGCTAACTGTATTAACAGAATGCTTACTTAAAGAATTCTTATGTACAAAATTAATCTTTAAATAAAACGTTTTCCAAGTGCCCCTGTCTGTGCAAGCTATGTCAGATAAAAGTTTGAAAAATTTTGAATTTTTATTGATTTTTAGCTACCTGGCTTTGAAACGATATTAAAATACAAAGTAAACGATGACTTTATTTTCATAATATCACACTTATGTACTCCATGATAAATCATTTACTAAATAATATATTAAGCTAAATATTTAAAAACAATTGGAATCAAGAAAATGATGTTTAGAAGCAAAATTACAGGGTGATAAAGTAGGAATAAACGAAAAATGTAAAACTATGAAAAGTGTCCAAAGTAGCCCCTTTTAGAAAAACGTGAATACAAAAAGCTTTGTATTGCATCTAGAAACCTACGGTTTTCAACATTCGCTTCTTAAGAAATATCCAAATTTATTTAAAAAATAATATCCCATGAAGCATCAAATGCTGATTTTTAAAAGCAAAGTTGCGGCAATCTAAAATTTGTTTTAATTTTTTGGAAATGCAAATAAATTTATGGATATAGTCTTTGTCCGAGTATCAACTTCTCAAATATCAAACAACAGAAGAAAAAAAATCTATAACGTTTAAAACTAGAGCCCTTTAAAGTAAAAAAAAAAAAAACAAGGTGGCCAAAAGTAGCCCCTTTCTACGGTATAGGTATGTAGGTATACAGAATGGAGGTGAATAAATTTAACGACATATATGTATGCATCTATATACGATTTACGGTTGGCGCATTAAATATCATATACACCGCAGTTTTCTCTCTCTCTCCAATCTCAGTTTTTTTGTCACGCTTAAAACTCAATAGCCACCACCTGTTTATATATAAATACTTCACAGGGAACAGGTAAGAGCGTTGTTAGGACGGTAAGGACGAACGTTGTACGTCTAGACGACAGGCCAAGGAAATAAGTGGTTTCAAAATTTCAAAACTAGTTTCTTCTTTTGATCAGAACATCATAAGTGAACGATATAAAAGAATGCGGTTGGCATATTATGTATATTATTTAATAATCTTGTCCTCCTGCCCTTCCTCTTCTCTGACTGCTGCTCTCCCTCCCACCTTTTACATTTTTCTCTCTCTCTCTCTCTCTCTCTCTCTCTTACATTCACGACGACCCCCCTTGGACTTTGGTGAAATATATATATATATATATATACATATGTATGTATATTTGTGAGTCACACGCATAGGCTGCGGACTTGTATGTTGTAGTTGTACTTGTGAATGCCGTGTATACACATATATGTTACGTATAGGTATACTATTACTGTACTATACCTTATACAGTTCCTGCAGCAAACTTTTTTGGAGAACTATACCTATACTGCTCTATACTGCGATCGAAGGGTGCGAAGAAGACGCTGTCATATATTTTGAAGCCTATAACGTAAGTTCTGTTATATATATATATATTTTTCGCATCTGCCCCACATCCTGTTACAATTTTTTACTAGTCTCGTAGGATTGATTTTATAATTTTACAAACTGAAAATTCAAGCTGAAAATTTATTGATTTTGAAATGTCATAAGGCCCGTAAAGATAAATTAACCTCTCAATTTTAAATCCACGTGCTTCCCAAGACAAATCAAGTTAACGGTTAAAGTTATTGTAAATTAAAATAGCCGATAAGAGACTGCCCGTTGTTTAATAGACCTAACAGTAATAACAAGTTACTCAAACACTTGTTGCATCATAAAGTGACGGTCGGAGATTTATATACATATAAATATCTATTATCTATCATCTAACGAGTGAAAGATACTTGTGTGTCGCTTGCAATTTATTACACACAAACCTCACTGAATATAAACAGATAATAATTGTAAGTTACGATTGCAATCGAATTCTTTTAACAACTCCTCAATATAACTTGATTTAAAAAGAATTCAAAACTTGACGCATTTCTTTTGCTGGCCTCGATCGAAAGAATAAGAATTAAATTCGAAAACGACATACGAACGTATTAGGAGTACATAATTTTTACGAGAGAGAAAGAGAGAGGAGTAGCAGAAGTAATGTATATTAACATTTTCCTAAATCGTAATTTAAAGGCATATATATATATA
>JAPYZE010009911.1:0-11055 GCA_030522805.1 Leptomastidea abnormis
AAAATTCCTACACAAGCGCTCTTACACATTATTTTTAAACACAATTTTTTGAACACTAAAATATTCGTCACAAAAATATTAAACACGTAATTTATTTGAGTGTAGAAAAAAACGAAGATTCTACACAGTGTTCAACATTAATTTATAATAAAAGTTTGTGAAAAAATTTTTCTGCACAATAAATTTGAACACAAATTTATTCTACACAATAAGTTTAAACACGAATTTATTCTACACAATTGTTTGAAGTGTAGAAAAATCTTACGGTTCTACACCAGATTTCATATAATGAAAAAAAATTCTACACCGATGCATAATACATGTTATTTTTTAATTTAAGTGCATTTCTTAAAAAATATACAAGATATAATCATAGTTGAAAAGGAAAACGTTTTTAAAACAAGGTAAGTATAATTTTTAAAACAAATACATTATAACTTTTGATCATTGATGCAATAGACGTGCTGCTTGATAATTAAAAATCTTTTGCTAAAACTTTTGAAATGATGTATAATACTCGCTCAATGAAATTGGTATATTTTTTTATAGATTTAGAGCAACTGTTAGAGATTTTGATTTTGTTTATAAAAATGCTTGCTTAGTAGGTAAGGATAGAAATAAGAAAGGACAATTTGGCAGTGATTAAATTAAATAATTTTATTATACAAAATTGTTGGTCGCAAACAAGTGAGATCAGAAATGAAGAAGTAAAAAGAAATTTCGTAAAATATAAACTAAATTGTATTGATAACTATGAAATGAAAAATTGTCATAGAATAAAAAATTTTTTAATAAAAGCTGGAAAAAACAGGTCAATGTTTGATTTACATTTCGTAACTTATACTAAATTAGGATAAAAATCTATCACAGTGCCCTTTGTCCGACACATTGGACATTTGTGTTTTTGATGATCATGATCATGATCATCGTCGTCATCATCATCATCATCATCATCATCATCATCATCTTCCATACCAACATAAAAATTAAAACATGTGTCACACATACAAGCATGGCCACAAGGAGAGAATACTTTAACTGGTACATTTTCTCTGCAAACACTGCAAGTCCATCTAGTTACTTCTCTTAATTCTTCTTGTAAATATTGGTTCTCGTTTTCAAGTAATGCAACTCTGTCTTCTAACTGAGCAGTATTTTCCGCCTGCTGTCTTCTTTCCTCTTCTCTGTGACGCAGGGATTCTTCTAAAATTATAAAAATAATTGAGAAATATTGCTTATGAGAAAACTAACCCGACACTTCAACGCTAAATCAAACATTTTCATTACTTTGCATTTAACATTGTTTTATTCGTACGATAAAAACACTTGCAAATGTATATGGGAAAAGTTTGACTCAATACTGAAATGTCAGGTTATAATTTAAATAAAAACTTCAAATTTATTGTCATATAAATAGAGTAAATGTGCCAATCGAAGGTGTAACTTTTTTGTAATGTTCTAAAAAAATTATATTGATGAAATAATCTTATTACTGATACTTTCTACAATGTAAACAATAATTTATGATTTATCTAAAGTCTTATAATTATTGAAAAAAATTATAAAATATAAAAAAAATCACGCTATAGTCATTGAGAGCCTTCTTCGATTATCGCATTTCAGCTAACACGAAAATTTAAATTACAGCGCACCAAGTATCACGGATGATTGTATAATATTTTATTCTGCAACATCAATTGTTGTAAAAAATTGTAGTACGCATATAGATGCGTAAAAATATTATAAGGGTTTCTAACAATATTTTGTTGTTTAGAAATACGTCAAAATAACAAGCAATAAATACTACATAATTAATCATTACAAATAAAAGGTTAAAGACGTGTAAATAATAAACTTAAAATAAAAAAGTTAGCTCGATAAATCTAACGATAATAATGAATTTATCAAAACAAGATTGTACATTGCAAATTGTATACAAAAAGCAATAACAATAATTTCCCTAGCGCCGTCGTTATAATAATCAATGATTGATTATTTAACATAACGTTTTCAAATAATGTTAAAAAAAAAAAAAATATCGAATAAAATCCTTACACTTATACTTTAATCAAAAACATCACATCACTGATAACTGTTTCAATGAAAACGTTCACGAGCTGTTCGTGAATAGAGCGTCTAAAATGACCGAGTCAAAGATACAAAATTTTTGTACTAGTTAAATCTACGCGAACTTTGCGCTTTCTATTCTAATATACGTATGTACCGGTTGTATTGTATTTTTTAATGTAACATTTTTCAAGTAAAATCAAAAAAAAAAATTTTTCATCAGTACCTTTACTTATCAATTACACAATATTTGATTATTTTCGATAGTATTTCAAAATTACATTTTTTACAATTCTATTTACCGAAGCATGTTATGCAAACCGCGTGATCAGCCGGAGCTAATCATAATCAACTTATGTGGTTAATCGTAGCCTATCACAATACAAAGAGACGGCGGACAGATCTGTCTCATGATTCTTTTACTAGATGTAACTTACTTATAATGAATTGAGTGGTACTTCTTCTTACGAAAATATTTTTAAAATCACGAGTAATTATAAATGTTCTTCATCGTTATTTACATTTAATATTTAACTTATTAGATTTAAATTTAAAAAATAATCTAATTAAGACTCACACGATAACTGGCACATTTACCCTATAAATTATTATAATGTAAGGAATAATAATAATAATAATAATAATAATAATAATAATAATAATAATAATAATAATAAATAATAATAATAATAATAATAATAATAATAATAATAATAATATAAATAATAATTATATGAATGATGATGAATGTGATGAGTGTAATAATATTAATTTTTTATCAAACGCTTATGATTCTACGTAATAATATAATATCTATTATTTTATAATAATTACCTATTCTTAACGTAAATAATTCATAAATATTTAAAGTACATGATGATTCTTTAAAAGATCATTGATATTAACTTATTCATAAACTTTGTATTCATACTTTTATTTTAAAACATCATTAAACAATTTCATAAAAAGAGAATTGACAAGTACATTAAAGCCAAAATTTAAAAAAAAAAATACATTATTTTGGAGGTTAATAAGCCGCGAAAGAATAAGAAATATTTTAAATTACAAAAAAATACAAGCACAAGTTTTTTAGATTTAACAATTTTTTCAACATTACGAACGCTAATTTTATGTATTTTCATTTTTATTTTCAATATTTTAATATCACGCTAAAACGAGAAAACATCTTAAAATGGTTATCTGTTTACAAACTGCAATTACTTAAATACGTCTTACAACTGACCGCTTGTATAATCATTTTTAGCTGAAAATAAATAATTAAAACTTGTAGTCTTAAAACACCTGAACTCGGGTCGCAAACTCCATTTTCATGGGTTCGCCCACCGAAGGTATTTATGATGCTTATATAAAAAAAACGACATAAAGCAGTTCGCAAGCAAACTCCAATTTCTTGGGTACGCTCACTGAAATCGCTTGTTTATCGTATTCCAACAAAAATTATTTTTATATTAATAAAACATATTCCATTATCACATCGACATAAGCTTTCAGTGAGCAAACTCCAATTTCTTGGGTACGCTCACAGAAATCGCTTGTGTATCGTATTACAATAAAAATCACTTTTATATTAATAAAACATATTCCATTATTTACGACATAAATTTAAAAAATTAATACTCGTTACTCGAAATTTCATTTAACGAACGAAGCATTTGCTTTTAAACGTACTTTCTTTTATTTTCAAAGAAAGCTATTACAAAATTAAATAGATTTAGATTTAATAAGAGAATCAAGTTTTCTCGATACTACAATTAATCAAACTAATATGAAATTTAGCTATTTAGTACTTTAAATAATTTAAAAAAGATTTTTAAAAAGTCAATAATCTTTCATCGAATCATCAAGCACATGTCTACTTAAAAATAGGCATTCACACATTATTCCACACTCAGATATATAGCTACATTTACTGTTATTCAATAATTTACTTTGACAATAATCGTTTTATATATTACTCAGTAATAACATTTACAAAAAAATTATCATCTTTGAATTTTTCTTTTTTACAGATATTAATAATATTTACAATTAATAAGTTAAAAAAATACAATAAAAAATTTATTACAATTGATTAAAAAAATTTTATTTTTAATTAGCTAATGTTATTACCTGCGATCGCCAACTGCTGTTTTTTATGCAACCTTTTTCGTTGAGAGCGAGAAAGTCGCGAAGTTTGTTGATTTGCCTGCTGCAGTCTTAGGAGCCTTCTTTCTCGGGTTCTTTCGTTGGACGTCATGCTACGACGTCGAACAGCATTAGTTACCTTGCGAAAAAAAAATTAATGTGTAATTTCATAATTCATTTTAATTTTGCGCAACTTTTTATAAGCTACGAAAAATCAAGCATAATATTAATAATGTACTAGTAAATATTTTGAACGTTCATTTACATTTTTGACATTATTTTTATTTATAAATCACATAAGTAACTTGTATTTTAACGAGTACTGTTCAACGTACTTCAAGTTACAAAAAAAAAAAAAATGTTGATTAAAAGCAACTTACCGTATCACCTGTGGGTTGAACGTTAGCATTTGCCAGCTGTCTGGGTGGCTCTACAATAAAAACAAAAAATATTCTTTGTTTCAGTAATGTTTCAGTAAAAATAAAGCTTTTTGGATAATACAGTAAAGCTGTTGACGCATGTCAAAACTTATTCAACATATAATAATGATGTTACTTATTCCATGTTGTGGACTTACGAATTTCTTCCATGTTCATTATAGCCGGTTCCATGCCATTGACGTCAATTTCTTCATTTGCATTGTTAAAATCAGGAATGCCATTCATATGAAAATCTGCTAAAGGAGGATCATCAACGCGTGCTTCTTGCATAGCTTCTATTAAATATTATTACAAATATTTGAGTACAAATGTACTTACTATTATATTGAGAAATTACACTTATATGATTTTTATAAATATTTATATTACAAAATGTCATACCATCCATTTCTTCAAGTACATTATCATCAATTATCCGTTCAGGTATTTCTGGAACCTCCAATACAACTTCATCTTCTCTACGAAGTTCCTCCTCTTGCGGATTCTGCACAGCTTCTGCTGAATATTTCATAAAGTAGTTTAATTTAAAAAATTATCAACGAAATAATTAATAAATAAATCGTTCACACTACTAATAATTACCCTCATTTCTTTCGGCTTCCACTACGGGTGCTTCTTGCTCAGCTTCTACTGAATATTAAAAAAAACAGTTTTATTCGAAAAAATCATGTAAACATTAATGTATTATAGTAATAATTATTGTACTTGAAACGTTCTTACCATTGACTTCGGCCACAACATTATTAATGTCGATATCATGGCCTTGGTCACGACCACGACCACGACCACGACCACGACCACGACCACGACCGCGACCACGTCCACGTACACGATTACCACCACGGTCGCGAACAGGATCTTCACGCGCAGCTGCAGCTAAATAAATTGTACATTTTTAAGTGACTTACTTAAACTTGTATATCGTAAATGAATAGTAAGAATTACCGTTCAAATTATTAGCTCCACGACCTCGACCTCGGCGTCGCATGCGGCGGTTTCCAACGAGATCAGCAAGCTGTACCGCGTTATCATTCGGCCGATTTTCAGCCGCATTACCATCGGGCTGATCTTCGGCCGCGTTATCGTCATTATTTATATTCATGGCTGCACGAATCTCTGCTTCTCTTTCTTCACGTCTTCGTTCTGGTAATGCATTTTCAAATGCCTCTCCTACAAATGAATCCAATGTAATTAATTATATTTAATACATTTAACTTATTTATAAAGATTATTTTTAATGAAAAACAAAAAATAAATAACCTGGACCAGGATCGCGTACGAATGCTTGCTGAAGACATTGAATCAATAATCTCACTTGTTCTTGATCGTCATCCAAGTGTTGTTGAAGAACGTTTCTTTGATTTTCAATGGGAACTAAAATCATCAATTTCAAGTTACCTTGTTTTAAAAGTGCTTTATTTAAAGAAAAAAAAATGTAAAATACCTCGAGGATAATATTGCAGTCTTCGTTGAAGCATGATTGTGCGCAAAAATTCATCGACAGGTATTCTAAACAGAATAAATTTTTCTTAATCAATAGACTTTATAAATAGATTATATTTTCATTTTGTTACATTACCTGCCGGCATTTACTTGAGCCTGTAAATTCAGTATGACGCCATCCTGTTGAATTTGTAAAGCTGTTCTAGGTGATCTTAACAGCAATCCTTTATTTTGAATCCTATCATAATTGATGTTGTAGTCGTTCATTATCTCCATTAAAATTTCTAAAACATGCGAATTACATAAAATTAATAAAAAAAATAAGCTTCACCTAATATTGAATATAATTTAAAGAAATACCTAGAAAAGCGAATAGTGTGGGATGGTCGTGAAATTTGTGATGTGCCTTGCGATGAAAGTTTTCGCAAATGTTATTGGTTTTCACTGCTATGCCGTACACCGAAACTATAGCTGCCAAAGGCGACCACTGCCTTCTCAAGTAAGAAGTAAATCTATTTATACGATCGTTTTCAAGTACATCGGCAAGATCCGTGACTTTTGTAATGCCATTCGCAAATAAATTTTCAGGCAAATACGCTAGGGCTAAAGCTGTTTCCAATATATCTAGGTTTCCTTGGATGTGTAGTTTGCTCCAATATCGAATGACGGCCTTTAATTAATTAATAATTATAATAAATTTTTTTTCCGGTTCTTAACAAGTGACTGGCCCCATTAATGAACCTCAGATGACATTTAATCTTTAATTTTTTTTTTTCAGAAAACCGCTTATAATCAAGTAACGAACCAATTTTTAACCTTTTCAAACTTGGAAAAAACTTTTTCTTAATGTTTTTAGTTTTCAAAAATTTTTATTTTTTGTTTTAAAATTATAAAGATATTCAATTTACTTGATTTTAATCGATTTCCAGATTTTGTTTTGACCTGAGATCTCAACTGACATCTCATCAGAGGTTTATCAGTAGGGTGGTTACAAATTTTCATTTTCACCTGTTTATAGTGGAACAGACAGCCCGATATGCGAGCTCTTGGAAAACACTCTTTCGCTGCGTTTATCGCTGCTCTCTCAAAATCCATCATAATGCTTGTTACGTTCTCCAGTTCGGGAACAATGCGGAAAATAAACCGCCACACCGCTTTGTACAAAGATGTGGTCATGCGATTGCACAACGCAAAAATGGCTGGAAAGCCCTTTAAATTGAACCTTGATTACTTTCCACAAAAAATACATGAAAAAGAAAAAATATATACACTTACCGAATCTAATTTTCGAAAATGCACAGTTAATAGTTGCGCTATATCTCCAGGTCTTCGAGGCAGGATCTGTTAAAATTGTCGTTTTTGTTTATTATAAGTCATTTATATGCAAAATAAAATAACAATTAACATGCTGGTATCCTTATTTACCTTGAATGTACCATCAACATACAATTGAGTGCATTTTTTCAAAGGTTCAATCATATCAGGATGTATGAAGATTAGAGCGATTCCATTATCGTCTGCAGAGGTTGCACAACCTCGATATATACCCTGAATTGGAGGGTAATTTGACAGCGTGGCATGTACATCCTGCAACCGACCTGGAATTGGAGGAACGTTCAATCGACGTTCTCTTTTCATCATCGTTAATACATTAGCCAATGTAAAATCAGCAGCGACGTTGGGAAACCTGCAAATTTCATGTACACATTGTTATGATTGTCATAAGAAACCCAAGTATATTTGAATAAATAATTTTTTTTTTTGATCATGCTTTAAAATTCAGTTTACAATCATATTTGCATATACTATTATCTCTTTAATACTTTTTTTTTTTTATCAAAAATTTGTAAACGCAGAGGTTTTTGCAGCATTGCACCGTATCCCAGGGTAAAACGAGTATTATTAAGAATCATATTAATGTTATTTAATTGAGGTATTAATATCAAATGCCAAAACTTAGTCTTCATTTTAAATTTTAAACTACATTTTAAAAAATTTAAAGCTTTGAAATATATTGTTTTTACCCATAATTACAGTGATTTGAAGCATAAATCATATTATTATTTAAATAGAATTAAAAATATTCAAGTTGAAAATTAACAGAATCGGAAATAATTTACAAATACTTTACTAGGTCGTGATTATAGCAAAGTAAGCACAAGTAAAAGTGTTTTATGAACAGTATAACAAGTCGGTGATGTTATACAAAAAGTATCTTGACTCTTTGAGTTAATACAAAAAAAAAAAAAAAAAAAAAATATTTATTTAATTAATTAAAAAATAAAAAAAAAAGGGCAAGTTGGCATACGAATTCGTTAAATTTTTTAATTTTTTAAGAAAATCATTATACGATAAAGCTTATATTAGAAAAAAATGTAATAACCATGTTATAAAATAAAAATAGTTTATATTGAAATGATAAACTATTAAACTTTGAGAATTCAATCTTACAAATATAAGTGTGTTCAAGTTTGTAACAAGTTAACTCCATTACAAATTATAAATTATATTAATATCTATAACACCAAAGAACTTCCTACTATTTATGTTACATATATTACAGTTTATAATTTTTCTGAAAACTTGCTAAAAAAATTATTCAGTAATTAAAATGAGTACTTATAAAAATTTCTTCTTACTAATTTATGTCATTATCTGTGAAAAACTTATTATTACTTTTACTTAACCAATTTTCATACTGATGTCTTGTGTCTGTAAAGTATGAAACTAGTTTTTAATGCAAGTTATATAGGTAAAAAATAATTGGATCTTACAACAGTACATTTATAAATGTAAAGAGACTCATTCACGATTTTTGATTCACGGTGCAGTGTACTGCACATTTGTAAAAAATTAATAATTGAATAATACTTTGGTGCTTTGTTGACTGTTGTGCGATCAAAGTATTGTGAATCTTTGAAAGTTTTACTTTGCAGTAATGTTTCAGTGTAATATAACTACATACCTTTCAGCCACAAAGTATCAACAAAAAAGTTTGGCTATAAAGAGAATGTAAGACCTCTCTGAGTCACAATTTGATATTTAATTTGGCATGATGTTTCTTTTCATAATAATTTAAAGAAACCTGCACCTATACTATCTAAAAACTCTCCACTGCTAAGATGCGGGTATCAACACTACTATTTTTTTAATTTATTTCTTGTAGTTAGAAAAGTAATTTTCACCTAAGACACAGTAATAAATTTAATAGCAAATATCTAAGATTTATGTATTTAACCCCTTAATGTAGCTTTAAGTATATAATATGATATACGCACACTTCTCTGCCTAATCCTACAATTATTATCTGCAAAATGAATTATTCAGTATTTTATTTCATTTTTTTAAGCCCTTATTCCTTTCAATTCATTTTCCTTATACTTCTATAAGCACAAAAGACTACCTGGCTTTCTTTAACTATTATAAAATAAAACACAAAGTATAAATCTTTTTTATTTATATAAGAGATAAAATACTTCAGTAAATCTATGTAATCATCTGATGCATATGTTACTGATGTTGCTTCTGCTTATTGATGATAAAACAATTAAAACATATATAAACTTTCTCTCTGGTCCTAAAAAAAGTTAAAGTAACACTGACAATGCTCCTTCAACTAATCCTTGATCCCATAATTTTGACTTAATATAAAATACATTACATAACTATCTATTTACATTATTATGTATTAAGAGCAGCTCGTGGTGCACGGGACAGTAATATTTTTATATAAAAGAAATGCACGCATGTGGTTCTGATTACTTGTATTACATATACATTGTTGTCTGCTACAACGACGGTTAGCTGACAGGTTAAAGTTTCAACGCGACGGTCGCGCTACATCGTGCAAAAATCATATAGATCATTTATGTCCGCTTCGTATCTGTGTTACCTATGTATATCCATGACCTATTACCATCGGAGCGGCAGCAGACGGCAGTACGTATACGTAAACACAACCACATGCGTGTATTTACTGTGGATCAACAATTAAACAAGGATTACTTTAATTCACCAGCACCAGGAGCTATCCTGATTGCACTACTGAGTGTAGATAGCTAAGAAATTGTATATTTTGTGAAGATGATGGGCTCAAGGACTACTTGAAAGAGCATTGTCAGTCAGCCTTCATGCTTCAGGACCTGAGGAGAAGTTTCAACAACTTTTAAACTTCTCATCATTTTCATAAAAGGCATTATCATCATTATCATCAGTAGCAGTAAAAACATCAGCAGCATAAGCATCAGATAAGAATATAAATTTTTTTAACCTATTTAATCTCTCCTTTTAAATTAAGAAATTGATGCTTTGTGTTATAAATTGTAGAACAGCTGGATGAAGTCAGATGGTCCTTCTCGCTTACACAAGCATAACAAAATTTAATTGAAAATAGTTGTTAGTGAACATTAATTCAACGCATCTTCATCAATGCTAATTGCAGGTAACAGTTGAGAAGTTGAAAACTGAGGTATGTAAATAACCTCACATTCTTTATTCTTAATAGCATTTTTAAAAATTTAATGTGTACATGTATGTTTAACATATATTGCATTTATTTGACTTTTGTTTTTTAGGTGGAATTGACTTTTCTTGCCACAACAAGGTAATATAAAAATATAAAATCAGTAACGCCAGTATTGCAAGAGTAGGAAAGGTTTAGACTGTATAATGTGTGGTTTATGTATGTGTTTATACCTAAAGAAACCACTACGTCGAGTTCATAACAAAGTATTTTCTGTAATGATCTCAGTTTACAGACAATTTATTAAAATTTGGACAGTAAATATGGTTAATATTAATAAAACAAAGAAAAAAAAAACACTTTACCATCAGTTTCACTTCATCGTCTCTACTTGGATCTTTTGAAAAGTGGAATAATAAATGTTCAAGTTTAATAGTTCTATATTCAAACATTTTGACGTTAAAGATTATAAAATTTTTAATTCTTTTTAAATTTTTT
>JAPYZE010009913.1:0-10004 GCA_030522805.1 Leptomastidea abnormis
GTTCTGAGTTGTGCCCTTCTTCATTCTTGGCGCTGAGTTGTGCCCTTCTTCGTCCGGGCTCCTGAGTTGTGCCCTTCTTCTTCCGAGGCGCCGATATATTCTTGCTCTCAAGTTGCGCTAGAGCTTAGAGAATCGGAGCTTCTCGACTCTTGCCTATATTTATATGTCCACGTGTTGATGTTCATTTTGAATCGTTTTTAATATGATGCTTTTTTGATTTATTTTACTTTTGTGTACAATAGGTCTAATGGATTTGTGGAAATAAATGTTGAGTTGGCAGTTTGAATAGCTGACGAGGTTTTTTAAAGGTCTAAATTACCAAGTAACCAAAGTAATTTGCTTGAGTAGCAAATTTTATTGTATGGGCTTAATAAAAGTGTCGTTCAGCTTTTCTCTGTCTAAGATAAAAAAAAATTGAATGAGACCTGATTTACTTTCATATTATTTATGTATGTGGATATTTACCGGATAATTATTAGTATTTACATTTTTTTTTTCTGTATATTAAATGTTACATTTTTTTTTTCAATGTCAGTATAATTACTTAATGCACCATATACTTTTAAGTTTTTTATATCATTATACAAATTCATCATGCTTCAAAAAATTAGCATGTAAGAAATGACACACATTTATATCTTTTAAAATAAAAGTGTCAAACTTTTGTATTGAAAATTCAAGACAGAAAAATATTTTTTTTATTGTGTGATTGTTTTTCTTTTTATTATTTTTTTCTTTTTAAACACAACAACAACACTTTTTTGGGGCTTATAATGTAAATTAAAAAAAAATTGTACTTCCTCTTTATTTTTTTTTTAAATCAACAATATGAAACAGCAATGACGTGTAAAACGTTCTTTTAAACATCATTCATATTCATATTCAAATAAGTACCATCAATTTTTTCTTGTTAGCAAATACATTATTTACCTTCCCACAGTAATATACAAATATACATTCAAGACCAAAGGCTTTACTTTAAATAAAAAAAAAAAAAAAAAAATATATCGAGCTCAAAGTCACCAAAGGACACAAAAGCATACATTTACTCGTAAAAAAATAAAATTTGCAAAAAAATAATAAGTAATCAATAACATAATGACTCAAAAGTCAAGTATCTCAAAGAAGCCCCGTAAATAAATAATTAAATAAATAAATAAATAAATTTAACATTGCCCCGATTACACTCGATTTAAAAATTACTTTACAATGGACAATTCGTCAATAAAATTATAACTTAAACTCTTGTGCGTCATCGTAACTTCGAACACACACAGACAGAACAATTAACGGTTCTTCAATTTACGTGCAGGTACATACATGAAATTATAAAACAAGTCAGGTGTGTATATACCTACAGTAGCAGCAGCAGCAAGTGCATAGGGAATAATCGCGTGACGGTGTGCACATTATAATACTCTCAGCAAGAATATAATATTATATGAGGTGATTTCTCGAGCAGTTACTCGATCCACATATTTATAATACATCACCTCGCAGCTTCTCTCATAACCGCTCTTTTTGATCATTATCGCAGTAAGCTGTAGTATATGTAGGTGCTACTGTGTTGCTACACCAGAGGCCGATGCACTTGAAAAATTGAAAGTAATTACCGATCTGTGTACATCAGGCCAAAATATTCCATGGAGTATTCCATGGCCCAAGCTCATCCTTATACCCGTCTTATCGCCGATTTTCTTTGTAAATTCATAAATGCGAGAGTTATTCCAAATATAATATTCATGCGTGAATTCGACCCTGAAGTCGGACTCTCCCCCTTTCCGCTCTTTGAATAATCTATAAATTAAATGACTATGTCCACTATTATCATCGATATTTTAAGATGTCGACTCGCGGTCTTCTCAGCAGTATAGCTTCTTTTAAAAAAAATGGGTATTTACACGTGCGAGGTAAACAGAGCACTCGAAAACCCACAGAAAAAAAAGGAAGGAAGGAGGGATACCTATGTATGTACTGGATTCAAGGCCAAGAGGGGATCTTTGAGAGCCGCGCCCGGGAGGAGGGAGGGGGGCAGTCTTATAATGGCAAGTCCATCAACTCGAAACGATGATCGGCTTTAAAAGAAAGTCCTCCTCCTCCTTCTTTAGGTATGTGTGTGTGTGTGTGTGTGTGTGTGTGTGTGTGTGTGTGTGTGTGTGTGTACCGAGTAACCGAGAACGCCCCACTACCGTATACTCTCTATATACTATATACCCGTCTGCTGCTGCTACGCCTTATACTCTTTTTTCCCCCCCGCGCGGTTACACACACACTCTCTGATGCCACGAGGGCAATGTCAAGGTACTATAAGGCTCGACGCATCTTCCAGAGACTGGTCATTCCTCGCTAACGAGTTCGATCGGTTTGACGTGAAAGACGCGTGTGCGCGTTAAAGATATCTCGGCTAGTTACTTGTTCGACACTAATCGCGCTCTTGCTGCGATTTTATTCGTTCTTAAATTTAAAAAAAAAAAAAAAAGTATTTCTGTTAATTTATTTTGTTGATTTGACCGAGATGAAGACAAAGATCGTTACGTTATTAACTGTTGTTGCGGTGTTGATTGGCGTTATTGAGGCTGTTGGCAAATACAGAGGGCTTGAGTTTCTTGAACCTTGCTCTAGGGAAAATCCAGAGTTGGAGAGCTGTTTGGCCAGATCGGCGAATATATTGGCTGAAAACTTTCGACATGGTAAGTTTATTGATATTTAATTTTTTTTAATTTTTTTTTTTTTTAGAAAATTTCTTTTTTTGTCAGCTATATTTATTTTATACGATTATTAATGAACAAATATTTTTGATCAAGTATAATAAAATGATTTTTAAATTCTTAGAGAATAATCTTGTTCATTATTTGTTAATTATTTTAATTTTATATATGAACAATAATTAAATTAAAATGTTTACAACATAATCATTTTATCCATGAAATTACAAAAAATAATTTTGTTTATTTTTTAAAAATAAATGTTTTATTTTGATTTAAATCTTCAAATTTATATTGATTTTTATTAATTAACATATTAAAACTTGTTAGAAATAAAAGCAACTCAAAAAATTGTTGTTTTGCTTATTTGCAATATATTTTCAATATTATATTCAATTTTTAACAATTTAAATTCAATTTATAAAAATTAATCATTCCTAAAATTTAATAAACAATAATTATTTAAAAATTTTTATTAAAATACCTTAAATACGTATGCTAATTTTAAAAAAATCGTTAGATATATAAGACGCTTCAAATGATTATTCTAAATCAATATAAAATAAAAACAAGTCTTTTTCTTTTAAAAATCCATTTATTTCGTATAAGGAATGAGGAAGCGATTTGAAAAATAAAAAAAAAAATAAAAAATATGCCTAATTGAGTGTCGTGAATATACATAAAGAGCTGATGGATGCAGCAGGTATATTATATTATATAGGTAGCGAAGGCGCCAAGTGTTGATCAAAGAAAAAGGTGGCGAGGTAAAAGAAAAAAAAGCAGGTTATAACGGTGTCTTTGACTCCTCTTCGTCGTCGTCGTCGTCGTCGTCGTCGTTATATCCGATGTCCTACATTCGGGACTCGCGTCGTCGTGCACATCATCGCGTCACTTAAAGTAAGGAGAGGGAAAAAACTTTGCTTCTTCTTCTTGACAGCATACTTAGTTTGTGCTTGTTCGGTCAAATGCCATCCACGAAAAATTTGCAGCTATATGCTTCTTTATGTCGGCAAATAATTGACGTGTAACGTAGTATAGTGTTGCAATATGTCTTTTTAAAATTATGTGTCCCAAAAAAATGCTTGCGACAGTACTTATGCATATTTACGAAATTTTTAGTGTAGGATTTATCCGCGGTCCAGTATAGTAGATGCATATAAAAATAATCTAGGATTTTGCAGGCTAATGTGCTTATAATTGCTCATATTTTCAAGATGATTGCTCATTAAGTTGCGTTGAGGTGCTTTGGGTATTATGTTTTGAAGCTGCTTAAATTACATTTGTGTATACGTGCAACAATAGCCTTTCTAATTTTCTGCAAATATCTCAAAATGCCTCAGATAATAGCAATGAAAAACCACATAGTCCGAGAGCTATAATGACAACGGAATATACATTTGAATTTGCATTTTATTATGTATTTTAATACGTAGAATCTAATTTTTGAAAGAACTTTTGTGTACCATGGTTCAATTTTTTTGTTAAAAATAAGTTTTTTGTAAAGCAATTATAAAAATATAACTTTTTTCTTTTAAAAAAAATATTTTTATTAATATTTGGTGAACTTGTCTCGTGTAACGTAACAAATTGTATTATTATTCTTAACATTATCAATTCCTTGGCTCATCTTATAGAAAAAAATTTCTTTCGTAAATTTATTATAAAATTCATTAATTATAATGTGATAATAAAACAGGTATTATAAAATAAAAATTTAAGAATGTATTTTTAAATAAATTGTTTTTTCTTACATATTACAAATAATGATTGTCACCGAGGTGGAATTTAATGAAGAGATCGGGACTTATTATTAGTGAGAGTCACGTTTTGATAATAATTGTGACAAAAGTTTCGATGCTATGCGTATCTTATTGTTAAGAAATTTCAAAATGAAAATAGTATTTAAAATGTTATTCTGTCTTTATAAAAATAAAGGATATATAATGAATAATATAAATGATGAATAAGATATACACACCACAGAGAGAAACATACACATTTTGTTCACTTTCTCAAGAAAGAAAGTGAAATCATTTGCAGTTACACGTGTTTTTTTTTTGTTTTCTTTAAAATCTCGCAGTTTCGCTTATATATAGCTAGAGGCTATATAAATATAAATATATATTCTTTAAATTTGTAATTCAAAACAGAAATTATTATCTTTAAAGCGCATAATCATTATGCGTTAAATTAATTAAATACAAACAAGGCAAAATAAACTTATTCATATTAACAACAACAACAAATGTCAATAACCTTTCGAAAAAATCTATAATTTTTTCAAATCATCATCATCATCACACACATAAAACTTTAATTGTTACAGGTTTACCACAATTAGGCTACCCAGACGTAGAACCAATAATCCTAGACGAGCTACACATAGCCTTGGGCGGTGGTCCAAATGGTTACAAGGCCCAGTTCAAGGACATCGCAGCTCGTGGCGTATCCTCGGTAAGAGTTACCGGACTACGAGCGCACGTAAGCGACGACGAAGTTCAGCTGCAGCTGGCGCTAAACATACCTAAAATCCGCGCGGCTGCAAAATACCGATCGAGCGGTACGCTCATTCTCGTTCAGGCCAGCGGAGCTGGGGATTACTGGGGAGAATACGGTTGGTATATCTAACTATGTATAAGATGTGATGTGATACGGTTCTTTACTATACTTGCTATATACCACTATTTCTCTGGCCGATCGCCGGCATGGCAGAGACGATAATATGTGCTCGCTGATCGGTAATTGGACTCGCGTGTAGCTTACACCTGGCTTGTAAGCACTTACGATGACCGCAGGTGTACGCAAAAGCGACAACTTTTTTGTTTTGACAGAACTCGCGAATGAGAGAGAAAGACAGGTTGCTCGTTGATGACTCGTTATGTACTTGGTTGATGCGAAACACTTGAGTTCTACTTTCTTGATGGTTCATTTTTTTTTTTTTTTTTTTTTTAATTCATGTCTTTCATTTTCTTACGAAATATATTTTTATTGGAAATATTTACGTTATGGAAATATAACTAATTTAATTATATTGATAAAAAAAATTATTTAAAATTAATTTATTCATTTTTCTATTTTGTTACTTTGTGTGCATGATGAAAAAAAAATTTTCAATTTTTATCGTTATAATAAATTTTGCATTAAAATTGTTTTTTAGATGGAGTCAAAGCCAAGGTTTTCATTAGAGCTAAGCCTTACATTGCACAAGGACAAAAATTCCTTAGACTCCAACAACTTAAAATGGACTTCACTGTGCGAGACATTAAAATGGGCGTTGATAACGTTCATGACGGAAATACTATCCTTCGTAAGTTGAATAAGCTATTATTATTTTTTATTAAAGACATTGGTGATCATGAAAAAATTCTTGAAATAATCTATTCGATGTATATCCATAGATAATTTTTTAATAACTATTTCATTGCAATGAAAATTGATTAACGATTTTTTTTTCTGTTTTGTTTTGTTCTCAGAGGCTGCATTAAATCTGTTCATTAACAGCAACAGCCAAGAACTTTTAAAAGAAATGAAACCGGATCTCAGAAGGAAACTTGTTCAAGTAATGTCGACCTTCATAGAAAAGATTTTTGCCCAAATACCATACGATGCTTTTGTTACCGATTAAATGTGTGATAAAATAATTTCACGATTATTGTAAAAAAAAAAAAAAACAACAACAACAAAAACAAAACAATCATTCTTATGTATTTGTCATCAAAAGAGCTTTTATTTAAAAAAAAAGGAAAAACTAAGCAAAAAAAAAAATAATCATATGCTCACGTTCAAAACATTCACATTTTTCATTAAGTTTTGAACCTGCAATGTATATTTATTAAGCATCTCCGTATATTTTAAGATTTGTAGCTTAAGTTGTAATTTATTTTTTAAACGTGCAAATGTCAATGTCAAACTATTATTTTGCATTTATTTTTTTTTTCTTACTTTAAGAATCACTTGTTATAAGTTTTATAAAAACTGTTTTATTAAAAAGTAAAAAAAGAAAATCCAACATAATCCAAGCTTGTGTTTTTATTTATCCGTGTCTTTTATAATTTACTGTTTATAATTTATACAATTATCTATTTGTAATATAAGCGATCACAAAATTTCGAAAAGTTTCAAAATACAAACAGACGTTAAAAATGTTTAAATAAGTTAAGGATATTGATATGTAAAAAATCAGAAAAATTTGAAATCAGTTGAAGCCCCAAAGCAGTTATAAAGTCTACCGTCGATCATTTTTAATTCAACAACGAGCAATTTCTATGGTGTGTACCTCTGCGGTTTTACGTTACTTACCAGTCCTTCAATAGGAATTACGTAGCAGTGACGCAGAAACATTCTGCGAACTTTCGCAAAACAGAGAGACGCTTGATCTGTATTCAAAACCCTTGATGCTTGGATATACTACACGACGACACGTGATTCACATCCTAAATTTTTTTTTCTTCTTCTAAGCCTACACCCTATTCCTCCTTCCCTTTCCTCCTTCCTTTTTAATTCCAAACTACGTCATTATATTCTAACTTATTCAAAACAATATTTGCACACGTTAAATCCCATTTGAGTGTATTATTATTTTTCTATTGATTTTTTTTTCTTTCTTGGGAGTGAAAAAAAAAAAGAAAATAAATGTATGTAATCGTGATATTTTTTGTAAGTAATAGATGAGTGTGAAAATTAAATCTAAATGATTGCGCATTAATTTTTGGTTGATTTGATATGTTATTATTTATGTTGAACGTAAATGACAAGTTTTTTTAAATGCCCGAATGCTTTGTAAAAAAAATTAATTGTAGAAAAAAAACAAAGTTTCTTTCGCGTCATCGACACATGGGAGCTGGGTATTTTTATTTTTTTCATCTGATAGAAAGAAACATTCAATTTTATTTAGTTGTTGGGAATTTTTTTTTTTTTTTACCATATCTGATGGTAAATTTATGATCTTAAACATTGACTTTTATATATTGGTTACAACATTTTATTTTTATTAAAATTTATTGAATTGTTTGATTTTAAATGTTCAAACAAATATTCTGTTTACAATTTCCTAAACTAGATATATTTTTTTTTCTGGGTTATAAGATGTAGTTAAAATGTAATGATACGAGATGATAATATGCTGTAGGCTAAGGACACAAACACACACACACACACAATACAGCTTACACACAACCTTCCTCGGAAAATTGAAATTTCATCCGCATCCGCACATAGTATAATATAAGAATCATCATCAACTTGCGTCGCGCTGATTCATTGGCATACCTGGGGAATTGCTAAATTTTGTTCGTATAAACCAGTTACGATACGAGCTTGAATGTTTCCACGCGTTATATGTGATGAGAAAAAGAGAGAGAGAGAGAAAGAAAGAGAGAATGTTTCCACTATATGGAAACTTGTTTAAATGCTTTACTCAATTGGATGAAATCTTTTTCGTGTTTATCATTTGAATGAAATAATATAAATAATATGTTTAAATATTGTTTTCTACAACATGGTTTTTATTATTTCCAGTCAAACTTTTGATAATAATTAAAATTATTACTTTGTTTAATGTGTCCAAATGGAATTTTTATTATACAAATTTTAAATGTCTCAAATATTTGCAATCGTTAGATTTTTATTTATTTATTATTTTTAAAGTTGAATAATTGCAGCTAAAATTTGTCTAGTGAAATTAACAGTTTTAAAAAGTCAGCAGTTGAACAATTACATTTTGAAATTATTTTAAATTATTAAATAATACAATTTGTTTTAACTTTTAAAGTAAAAGGAAAAAAAAATAATAAGCAGTTATTTATCTGAAGTGAATCATATATTATTTATTTGTAGATAATTTGCAAATTACAATCCAACTAGATTTCTAAGACTTGGAAAATAAAATCGGTTAGCGAGAGATGTTTTGATGAACAAAAAAACAAAAAGTCAACGATGCAATTTTGAAAAATTGCTCAAATATTAAGAAGCGCAAAAGGTGACATATCCACCAGGTTATTCAACGTTATACATGTACTACGTGCAAAAAAACACGCGAACATATAATATATCTTCAAAGTCTTAAAATTCCCAGGAGGAGATTTGGAACCCAGAAATTTTAATTTGATAGAAATAAGAGAGCCCCCGGGCAAGTAGCTATATGATCAATGCCTAATAAATGCACAGGGGCAGCATTTATTATACGATGCTCATGAATTGTTGTGCCAGCCCACTCATTCATAGTTGCACGTGTAGAGCTTGGTAGTCTAGTACACGAGTGGCTTACGTAATAATTATGTCACTGAGCTTATGATAAGAAACGAATATGACTCCTCCGAGTTTGGCACTAAGAAAATAAATAGAAAAAGAAGAAAGAAGAAAAGTCATAATTTAATTTTTATGCTGCTGCTGTTGTGCTTGACTTGATGTGTGATTAATTTGTCCACTTCTAACAGTCATTAGCTTCATGTGTCTAAAGCTCTTTTTGACATTAGTGGGCTTACGGAGTTTCCAGTGGTAAGAAAAAAAAAAAAAATAAAAATCCCAAGTCATTTTGTGAACAATGCAAGTTTACGATGGAAATTTCTGTTTTTTTTTTGTTTTTTTTTATTATTTTACAAGTTATTCCTAGAAGAGCGTGATTCTTATTTTTTGCTCGTAATAATTGGAAGATGACATCTTTATTCGGCATACTTTTCCTGACAATTTTTATAGCGCGTTCATTAAATTTCGATGATGTTTCAGCCATGCAATAAAGATGAATATATAAAAAAAAAAAAAAATTGATTTTCATTCACTAATTATTCTGTGACATTTATTACCATCTTCAAGATTCACTGTCTGGCTGCTTACTCATTGCAATTTAAAAACTATTAGTTATAACAAAGTTGGAAAAGATGAATTTTTAAAATGTATATTTAAATATATACATTTTATTTCTGATTATATTTCGTTTGTTTTTGAGTTAGATAAAATATAATTATGAATCATCGTGTATCTATAAATAAGTATGGCATGTATTGAGAAGACCTTTGTTTTCGGACATTCATTGAAGAAAAATTCGATATCGTAAGATATAATTGTGACGATGAATATCGAAATCGTTAATTTGAATTTGCAAGTCTATTAAGCCTTTAGCTATCACATTAATCAACAACAATTCCTAAGTAACTCATTACAAGATAATAATATAAGTATCCAAGAATCAAACCATTTTATTCATCACTTGCATTAGTAAGCTTAAATTTGAATATATATGTATATATATATATATATATATATATATATATATATATATCTATATATATATATATATATATA
>JAPYZE010009924.1:0-11131 GCA_030522805.1 Leptomastidea abnormis
ACAATTAATAGTTTAAAATGTTCTTAAAAGTACAAACAATGTTTTAAAATATTTAAAAAAAAATCGATTTTTTGAAACTTGTACCGTGGTGTCCTCCCTCAACCAAATAGATTTTGCTTCAAATCACCGTAAATGTTTTTTCTCTTTAAAAATCGCTGTAAGTGTTTTTCTTCCAGAAAATTTTTTTATAAATTTTTTTTTTCGCGAGCTCTTTTTTATCCGCTACTATTCGTTTCAGCCATCGATATGTAGCGCATGCGAATCTACGGGAGTTTTAACCAGCTATTTTTATTTTTGCTACTTTTGCAGCAATTATCTATAAATTAAAATGGTTAAGATTAAGTATTTTTTAAAGTAATATATTTCTTATAATTTAGAGTTTTAAAATTAATTTTATTTTATAATATCCTTCAGACCGTTTTAACGTATTAAGCTATTATATGAAAATCCCATGAGCTTTCATGTTAAATTGACGATTTTTTAATGACTCCTTTCTTCAAAATTAAGTCGTTTACCTCTTTGTTTCTTTTTGCAAATAAATAAGGTAAAAATTTTTTACATAATCTCAAAGTTTGAGACAAATCTGTCGTTTAGTTCATACTTGCTGAAGCCACCTTGTGTAAATCATCTGATAATGATTCAGGTAATAAATGTTATCAAGCGTTACCAAATACTGAATTTGCTATAAATTATTCAGTAAAAATAAGTGTTACGCACGAAGCAGGTAACTAAAAAAACTATTGTTTATAACAATATAAGTTAAAATAAGGGATAAGAGCCACACAAGAAGCCTCCTGTTACAGGCCAACCTATGGGGTTGCAGTTACTTTATCGGTGAGTCTGTGTATTTGAAACGTGACTGAATATTAATTGTTTAAATTAACCCTATATCGTCGTGTATAAACTTTGAATTCGATAAATTATAAGTTAAGTGATCCGAACCAGTGATTTACTAATAAAGAGGGAGAGAGACTTATACGGGGGTTGTTTTATTTATAATAATTTCTAAAAGAGAGAGAGAGGATCGGTACAGAGTTATACTGTGGTGAAAATAGGAAAGTGAAAAATAAATATTTTAGTATTTGATTACTTACAATGATTTAGAAATAAACTGCTGGTTATAGATTTTCTGGTTATTTTATTGTATCTTCCTTCGGTTAACAATTAATTGGTACAGGAAAATGTAATTGTTGATCCTTAATTCTATTGCTTAATTATCTATTCAATAAATTGTCTTTTGTCAGTAAAGATTACACTTAACAGATAACGCACTACTATGTGACTAAGTTCCACACAGTGCACTTTAGTCCTTTTTACATTTAACAAAGTTTATATGATTTTAAATGTTAACGCGCACTATCAGACACTACGAGCACTGATAATTGATACTAAGAAGTATTAATCTATGCGCGATGTAATGGTAGAAATAAGAAAAAACTAAGTTAACGTTCGTCTAATTAACTTCGGAAGAATTTGCGATTGGGTGGTCCGGTTGACAGGCACTCCGAGACTGAGGAGGCAAGGGCCACATACTTCTCTTCGACCGGCAAAGTGTACCGTCCCTCGCTCCCCTCCTCTCTCTCTCTCTCTCTCTCTACTTCGATATATGGTGTAGCTGTACAGTGCACGTGTTGCATTGTCAGCGTTTTGCTTAGAATACGAACTGTGGAGCTTATCTACTATGAGTATATTATTTGTACGAAAAGAAAAATACTATGTGATATATTTAATAAAAAGTCATCAAATTATTTACTGAACAAAATAGTAAAAATTAAGTAGGCTACACTATACTTCATAGCCTGATATAAAGCATTGGAAAGAATCTACGTAAATTTTTTATTTGCAATTGAACAGAAAAGTAAAATTGTAGATAAACTGATTGAATTTGTAAAAGAAAATGTAAAAAATACTAATCGACATTTTACTGAATTGCGTAAAAAATCTAGAGAATAGATATTAAAAAATAAAGAGTATAACAAAATAAATGATAATAAAAAACATAAGGATATGTATAAATAATGTGAAAGAGGTTGGGTGATAAGAAATTTCAATTGTACGACAGAAGTTTCTCATAAGTTAATTCCTCAATTTATGTCTTTACAAAGTATTAAAATATAATCGTTTTGTAATTGTTGATATAGAAGGATTTCAAAAGATACAGAAACCTTATAATTTTATTTGGGAAACAGCTAATTAAAGATTGTCCCTACTGAAAAATCTCACCTGAGATCTCATGCCAAAATGCTATGTGACTTTGTTTTGCTTAAAACACTTTAAGATGGAGTTAGAAATAATTTCTTATCAATTTTTAAAATTTGGGAGAGTAAAAAAAATTTTCTAACTTCCTAAATTTTAAAAAAAATTTTTAAGTTCCTAAATTTTGAAAAAATGTTTATAAATTATTTCTCACTCTATTTTAAGCTATTTTAAGCAAAAAAGTCATACAAGATTTTGGGCATGAGATCTCAAGTGAGATTTTCCAGTAAGGGTGGAAACCACTACAATTTTAATTTAGCCGAGGACAGCCTGATATCAGGATTGGCCGAATTGTCATTTTTCAAGTTCAAATGTGTGTATGTGTGTGTGCGTGCGTGCGTGCGTGCGTGTGTGTGTTTACGCCTGCAATTTTGCAAGTACCTCCGTGAGGTTTTTGACCACTTGCTCTCCTGCGACAACCGTCGTGCTGATTACACTCCCATCGCATATACCCTCAACAGTTCTTTAATAAACATTTCATTCAGAGTTTTAAAATTCCCTTTCCTTGATCCAGTATCACTAACTTGATCAAACGTGCAAACAGATTGTTTATATTTATAGTTAGAAGATAAACATGATTACTAACATGTCAAGATTTCCCTCGCCTCTCATTATTGAAAAATATATAGGAGTGGTATTATCGATCGTGTGAGGCAAATAAATATACAGCAGGTGTATGCCGCAATGTTTCGTCTGCTGGTGTGCGGACCTCTTCAGGCTGATGTCAGCCACGGAAGGAGCTTAGCACAGAATTTGAGCAGCGTTACCGCGTATCTCTCTTTCCGTTTGTCAAACTCGTATATGTGATAACTAACAGTTGCGTGTGAATTGATGTGCAGGATTCATATTATTGACATGTTATGAAAAATTCTGTCAGATTTTCCCTGACTGTTAAGCGATAAGCTTTATGAATAAGATTTTTTTTAATTAGCCCTTGTGTATGAGTTATTTATTTCATCTTCATTGAAATTGTGAACTAAGTAGGCCTATAATATAACTTTTTCTAAAATAAAAGTTTTATTAATTTTCCAGTATTAAGGTTTAACAGTTTTCGGTCTTCTTAATATAAAATAAATATTTATTTGAAGAAACTTTCAGTTGAATACTTAGCAATGGTTTTAAAAAGGCATATATTTTTTAATGTTTTTAGTCTTTTAGACAGCTTTGCTATTTATTGCGCCGCCGGGAACTCGACGACTTTTATTCTATTTCAAGTATATCAATTCTTTCGTCGATCAAATCATTTTATTTGCCTTACACTGGGAGAAAACCAGCAGCTCAGCCTACCCAATGCCATTATATACAACGCTTTCGACGCTTGGTACGGCTGTTCTCTTGTTTTGGTGAGTCTGACCGCCCAATACTTAGTGAGGCGAGCAAAGGCGCCACTGTGGTGACGAGTACATGCATTATAATCAAAACAAAACAAGCCCGCCACAGCTACGCCTTTGCTCGCCTCACCAAGTATTGGGCGATCTAACTTATCCAAACAAGAGAACAGTCGCACCAAGCATTGAGTGCATTGTATATAGCGGCATTAGGTAGGCTGAGCTGCTGGTTTTCTCCCAGTGTATATTTTATCTAAAACCGTAAAACATATTTTTAACCACTCAGTGAGTAGTACATAATTTCTAAGTTTTTATCAATGTTACTGCACCAATTCATCATTGAGATCAAGAAATTTTTATTGTTTAATTGAAAATATGTTACGAATAATAACTTATTATTGATAAAAATCCTCTATTTTCAAGGCCCATGCATGGGTGAAGGTATTCGGAGTCTTTTTGCAAAATATGAACTTACATGATAGATTTATCGATCTTAATAATAAATTTTCTATGGGTGATCAAAAAATTACTTACTGTTTAAAAAGAAATGTAGTTAACAATTTTAATAAAGAAATTTTAATTCTTAAAAAGTATTAATTAATCTGAATTAAGAATATTTCTTAATTCTTGCACTTCTAACTTTAATTTAACAATTATACTCTTTAAGTTATCATGACTTAATTGTCAGACCCTCATAAGCCAGAATATATAAGCCATTTCTTATTTCTATAGCAAAATTTATTTTTCAGGATTAGTAAGAACATGGACTTCGCATGAAAAATATGCACGAGGTTCATTAAGAAAATTATTAACAAGATATATCGATATAACGACTCCTCCTACTCCAAATTTATTAAGATATTTTGCTTCTATAGCAACTTGTTATCAGGACCGTTTAAAATTATCTCATCTTGCTAATGTAAGTTTACTCAATTCTAAATTTAATAGTGATATTTAAAAAATATTCTTACTTATGACGTTTCAATTTTGAAAATAATAATTTACGTTACGAGGGAGGGAAGTGGTACTTTCCCGCTCGCGTGTGCGTTGCCACTTAAGGCGAAGCCGAGGATTTTTTACTAAAATATACTATTATACAAAGATATCATACTATTCAAGCAGTGGATTTTTATAAAACTTGCTTCGCTGAATACTTTTAACATATAATAAAATAATCTCAAACTTTTTTTGTGTGATAGGGATACTCGATCTTAGAGGTAAAAATAAATAACAGCAATTTGCCTGGCTGTGCGACCCACAGTGTTTCGAAGTGGGAAAATTTGTTTAAAAAATCTGGAGTTTAGGCTGGTTTAAAGATAAACTCATGATTCAAAGTGCAAAGTGATCGTAAAGTTATACTCTGTTAAAAATCGTGCCGGTTTTTTGAAAAAAAATTTTTTACCACTTAATTAAGGGTTAAAAGGTGAAAAATCAGAACACGAAAATATATATCATGAATATTGTGACGTTTGGGCTTGGCAGATATTAAAATAATAAAAAAAGTAAATTAATTTTTTATTTATAATATTACGGTTATTTAAAAGCGTTAAAACTATGTAAGAAGTTAGTAATGCGTTTGTGTAAGTGCTTTATCCAATGCACAGTAGCTATAGGCGCGTGTAGTATAAAACACGGAAGTAAAAGAGATGGAAAATAAAAGACGCACTTACACATGTGCGCGTATGTATAAAAGATCATATGTAAGTCTGACTACTGTGCAGTTCGTATAGTAGCGCGTGGGGGTATCATACCCGAGTGCGAAGCGAAGCACCGCACAAAGCGACACGGCAATAACGCTATAGCTATACTGGCGTATGCGTGACTTATATTTTCATGATTAAAACAAGTTTCTTTTAGAGTACTGTAACTCCTGTAATAATGTATTTTTATCCTAATAATTTTATACGCTATTTCTTTACAATGTTAATATGCAGTATTAGAGCTCTGACTTACCCGATTAACCGATTAACCGATTAATCGGTTTTAACCGGGTTTAAAACGGGTAGTCGATTTAAACGGGTTTTCGGGTTTCGATTAACCGGTTAATAATGATTAAACGGTTAATTAAAAATAATAAATAAAAATATTTTAATTTTTTTAGTAAAATAATTTTTTTTTTATATTATGCGATTTCTTGATTTTTTTTTATATTTAAATAATCACGGGTATTAACCGATAACTTTTTTAAAACCGGTTAACCGATTAACCCAAATCCGAAAAACCGTTCAAACCGACTACCCGTTGTACAACCCGGTTAAAACCGATTAACCGATAACCGGTTAACCGGTCAGTCGGTTTTAAGTAAGAGCCCTGCCCTATGCAGTATGTTAAATGTCAAGAGAAACCGATTATTCAATAGTTCGCAAATCTTAAAAAATTAATCAAGATAATTATTTCAAGTTAATGAGTTCGCTGTCTCTTTCTGCAACCACGTGATCAGCGTCACGGCGGCTCAATCAAAAGAGCTCGTCGAGCTTAGAGAAGCGGAGCGAGCCAGCAGTTCAGTCTGGAGTACCAGCGGGTTATTCTCTTGCCATCCCGTTGACTCGGGCTGACGAGTCAACGCTGAAGCTCTCGACAACCAACAAATTGTACTTTGTTATGCCTTCGTAGCTATCGCTAATTCAATTTAAAATAATAACGAGCCTTTGGCTTATTCAAAATACAATCAATAAGTTCTATTTTTTATTTAGGTGTGGTTTGTGTTGTCGGGAACAGATCATTTGATTCACCTCGTGAGTTGGCCGCGGCAGTGCGTCTGGCGGTCAATGGAGTGGTTTCTTTTCCTTACACAAACTCTTGAGTATGCTGTAGCAGTGCATCTGGCAGCACATGGAAGGTTTCCTATATTTCCAATTTCCTTACTCTTTTCTTTTGCGGACACAATACACTGCGTACCCAAATCTGAGGATAGGCATTGCCTTTTTGGCAAGCTAGGCAATATCCTTTTATTAATAATATAAAATAATTTTCTTCCTCCTATGGCCAAAAGTACGCCCTTCCTTGTCTGAAATCAAGCAAGAAAGGAAAATTTCCGAGACCAGCTTTGGCTATAGGCGTGATAGTCTCGTTGTTGCATGCGAAAGCGTCTGCCGCCGTCGTGCCGCCGCGGTGACGTAAACATAAAAGCGTGCACAGTCTATGAGTCTACTAGTATATACATATGTATATATATCGTATGCATACACGTAAATGTAACACGTTATACGTATGTATATTGTATATATATTGAATACACATATACGTATATATCGTATATGTGTATTGCGTAATCGTATATGTATATTGGGTATATGTATGTACACATGCATTGTATATTTTCAAATGTTTTTCGTTTCGATGCCCGCCCCGGCCAGTGAAGCCTCGGCTGCACCTCGCGCACAAAAGCCGGGCGGGCATCGGAAGAATCGCACACCTGGTATTTCCTTCTTGGCTCAGTCATATTACCGTCCAACAACCGGGAGGGCGCGCTGACGCAAGTAAGAAAGAAGTGCAGTCGTCTGAGCCGACCGAGCGTACGAAAGCAGCCAACAATTTTGTTTAAACAATAATTGTTAAATATTTGGCGTACTTTCGGACTAGAGCGAAGAAAAATAGTATACCATCCACGGCCTGAAAGTTTGATGCCCTGGCATGCGTTTATGACGGCCTTGGCTTCGCCTTGGTCTTTATACCACGTATGCCAGGAAATTTTACTTTCGAGCCTTGGGTCGTAATATACTATTCCAGCGTAAAAACGCTTTTCTTTTCTCTTCATTGTTCGCGAGTGATATAATTTATTAAATTGTTACTCATTGTTTTTTTATAATTAAATATTAAAATTAATTATTATTATATTATAAAGCTTGCAAACGTTACAATATAAATGAAAAAGAAAAAAAAATTATGATATTAGAATTATTTTAATGGTTTTTTTGGTCGCTGATCACAAATCTGAAGTCATTTTGACAAAATTTTGCAACCCAAGATAGGTAAGCAGACAAAATTTTGAAAAAAATTCGAAAAATGCATTATGTATGTCATTTTCAACGTTTTTTTGGTCAACTTTCAACCCTTAATTAAGTAGTGAAAAAAATTTTCTTTTATAAAACAGGCACAATTTTTAATAAAGTATAACTTAACGATCATTTTGCACTACGAATCATGAGTTAATCTTTATACCAGCTTAAACCCCAGATTTCTGAAACAAATTTCCCTATTTCGAAATACTGCGACGCAACGATGAGTCATTATCAGTATATATATCTATATATACACACACTCCCTCACATACATACAGAGCGCTCGTCAACCAAAACAAAGTTTAGCGGAAGTAAAACTTAGATTACTATTCTCAAAAGTAAAACTTAGATTACTATTATAGTTGTTGAAAGTGTTAACAACTAAATCAATATGATCTTTGTGTATACACATAATAGTATCAATTACATATAGGAAGTAAAAAATCGGAGAGCAATTAAACTTTTCTTTTAATACTTTAAGATATTCAGTCTCTAAATCATCCATAACGATATCAGCCAAAAACGGAGATATTGTTGAGTCCATAGGTGAGTCATAAATTAGTTTATAGATAACCGAATCAAGAGTAAAAAATGTGTTTTCAAATAAAAGTTTCGTAGAATTGATCACTTTGTCGAACGGAATTTTGCATTGGTGATGTATCTGGGATTGTCTGCGCAGTAAGCTATTTATAACTAAGTCCCTGGATACATTGGTAAAAAGAGACGAAACGTCCAATAAAACCAATCTGAAGTCAGATGGTATTTGTATATTTTTAATTTTTTTTAATTAAATCAAAACTGTTATTAATGCGTGATTTCACAACAGGAACAGAATTCATAAGATTATTATGTAACATTTTTGCGAGAGAATGGATTGAGCAATTAACGGTAGAGAAATAGGCATAAAAGGCGCATTCTCTTTGTGAATCTTAGAAAGACCGTAAGTCTTTGCTAGCTGTGTATATGACTGTGCGAGTTTGCGAGGCACATATTTTTTGTCAAGATGCTTATTATCATTTAAATCTTTGAGTTTAGTATAAACAAGAGCCTGTAATTTTCCCAGAGGATTCCTTTTAACTACTGTATAAGTGTTTGTATCTTTCAACAATTCAAGCATTTTTTGTTTATGAACCTCTTTTTCTAAATACACAGTTACACTGCCCTTATCTGCGCGAGTAAACATTAAGTCTTCGTTATTTTTTATGAACTGTTTTGTTTCATTTATCTTTCTATAAAATATTTTCTCATGAATCGGAATGTGTTTGTTACTGTTAAAATTATTATACAATTTTAATTACTTCATGTCTAATAGTGTTTTTCACCTCTTCAGTTAACTTTTTTTCATTAGCCAATCCATATTCACAGTTTTTGAAAATAGTAATTTTGTCTGATGTGTCAAGTTTTTGTTTATTTATATTAAATTTTGACCCCATCGCTACAATGTCGATAACATTTTTCGTAATATTTACATCAGACAAATTACAAAACTATTTTTCATTGCTAAAAAATTGTAAATTATTTTGTTCAGCCGAGTACGGAAATTTTCTCTTTTATTTTTGTTTCTCTTGTGTGTATATAAAAATACTTTTATTCCATAGAAATAAAAAACTTTTAAATGGTACGTTTGGCTACATTCGAGTGATTGATTTTGTATAAGCCGTAGTTGAAAAGGCCGGTATTCGATCGACGGCCGGAGTCATAAGTGTTAGTGTTTTCCTCGCCTCTCATATTAAAACTTGATCTTAGAGGCAAAAATAAATAACAGCATTTTGTCTGACTGTGCGACGTTTCGCCTGCTGGTACGCAGGCTCATGAAATAGTCAATGGTGAAATGAGAAATATAATATGTATTCCTTTTTTCACTAATTTGTTTTTTTAGATACGTTATTATTTAAATAAATTTAATTTTCTAACACTACCTAAAATTTATAATAATTTAAGCAATATAATTACTGTAACGTACCGAATAACTACACGCTGGTCAGGATCGCCAGCTACGCGCGAAATACATAAATAAGCACTCGCGCCTAGCAAAAAATAAGTATATAATTATGATGAGTAATGAGGCCCTAATAATCAGGTTTCCCACGGAGGTAAGTATAACGAAAGCAAAGGAAAAGTCTAGGAAGGTTAGCTACTCCCCGCCCCCGGCCAAGGCCGTTTGACGGTTACATAGCGGAAAAAGGAGAATTGGAGAGAAAGGTACTCTCAGATAAAACGTAGAAGCATATCATATTATTATTGATGTCCAGCAGCAGTCAAAAAGCAGCAGCAATAAAATCAGCTTCAAATAGATATTTATTTATTTATTGTAGGGCAAATCAAAGTTTTGTTACTCAAAATTATAATTGAGCAAATAAATCAAGTTAAGTTGAAAATCAAGTAAGTTAGATTTTAATCGAGAAAATTCAAAGTACAAGTTAAATGAATTTAATTCAAATATTAAATAGATAGAAGTAAAGAATTGTAATCCAAGAGAAAAATATACAGGTTGTGTTAGTATTTTCACAGGCTATGCCTGCCCTTTATTTTTAACACAAATTAAAAGAAAAAAGAGAATACACGAGGTTACAAATGTTAGCCACGATGGCTCGTACAAGAGCAAACGCGCGCACGAGAAAAAGATATGTGCTCTTGGAGCTCGCCGAGTATATACATGTTGGAGCAGAGCTACTGCTGCTGCTGCTGCCACAGTCGCGCATATAGGTAATATTTATAGGTATGAGCCCACTTCGCATATGAGGATTCAAGACCAAGGGGGACCTCGAAAGTATATGAGGATTCAAGCCCAAGGGGGAGGGGGAGGCCTAAGTATATGAGAATTCAAGCCCAAGGGACCTCGCATGTATATAAGGATCTACGCCCAGAGGGGAAGGGGGAGGTGGGATTGAATCCTCATGGGCCAGCCTCCTCTTTGTTTACCTACTATTAAGTTTAAATGAAAATGTTTTAGAATTTATTTTGCGTTTTTTACATAATTATTATCTTATTTATACTTTAGTATTGATTTATATTTATTAAGGTTGTAAAAGATCCTTATTTAAGTGTATTTTTTACAAATTTTAAATTTTTGAGTTTGATATCGTTTTGCTCTTTACAAATATTGCATCAAAATTTAAAAATTCCATTAGTTAGACCTTGTTAAGGGTGTTTTTGATAAAATAGTACCTTATTAAAGTGTTTTTTGAAAAAATTGTTATTTTTTGAGTTTTATATCGTTGCTAAGGTTTTCTGGGTTGCTCTTTACAAGTATTCCATCGAAATCAAGAAATTCTGTTAGTGAAACCTTGTTAAGGGGTTTTTTGATTAAATAGTACCTTATTTAAATGTTTTTTGAAAAAGTTTCTATTTTTGACTTTTCTATCGTTGCTAAGGTTTTCTGGGTTGCTCTTTACAAGTATTCCATCGAAATCAAGAAATTCTGTTAGTGAAATCTTGTTAAGGGGTTTTTTGATTAAATAGTACCTTATTTAAATGTTTTTTGAAAAAGTTTCTATTTTTGACTTTTCTATCGTTTCTAAGGTTTTCTGGGTTGCTCTTTACGAA
>JAPYZE010009925.1:0-10920 GCA_030522805.1 Leptomastidea abnormis
GCGAGGGAACGAGTGAGTGCGCGTCGCTGCGCCCGGCTAGGTCTGGCGACGCCGATGGTGAGATGGTGGCGGAGAGGGGAGACAGAGCAGTCCTCTCTGTTACTGCTGCTAGTCGGCGGCGCTGGTTGCGCCGTGTGTCGAGAAGGCCGAAGCCTATATTCTGACAATTTTAATTAACAATAATTGGATAAAAATGCGTAATGAAGTGTGGCATAGCAAATATTAATGACGCGTCGTAGTTGACATTATGTCTTTTTATTTGATTATCTCAATAACTAGATTGTAAAACTACTTTTTTTTAAATTGTTCAGAAATAGTTAAGCTTACATTTAAAATTTTTTTTTATAATGATCTTATCATTTTTAATAACGATTTTTTTACAAAAACTCAAAAAAAATTGTGTTCTCCCATAAGAGCCTGTGTATAAGAACGTAACATTTTCTCAAAAACTACGTTGACAATCGTTTTGAAATTTTAATAGGATATTATATACCTATTTATTGTTGGATTAAAATATTTTTTAATAGTTTCTTATTTTCGTTTCGGTAGCCAACCTCCTTAATAGTATATTTTTAAACTGCAGTATATAACGAAAATTTTAAGCCCTGGCTGACCATTTTAAATGCTTTTGTTTACGAGTTATCCATTATAGACATATACAATATAGACCGAGTGGCGAGCATCCAATGCTTTCTGCGTGACGCCCGGTGTGAGAAAGAAAAAAGATACGGAGCAGCTGCTTTCTCTCTCGCACGTCACTATCTGATTGGCTAAGAGCGTTCAGTAGGGAAGGTTAGGAGGGGACGCATATTGGTGTCACGAAGTTGCCCTACTGAAAAATTTCACCTGAGAACTCACCTGAGATCTGCCAAAATCTCATATTAATTTTTTTTTAAGTGAAACTTCTATAGGCGTGCCGTATATGGGGATGAGTTAACCCGTGAAACGAGCGAGCGCGAGCGGAGATATATATATGTATACATATACAGTATACAAAGTTTGTAGGCTTGCCGTTGGAAACTGTTGAGGACAAGGATGATGTTTTATATGTATGTATATATATATATATATATATATATATATATATAAAACATCATCCTTGTCCTATATATATATGAAATATTTTCCTCCATTCCTCCGAAATAATTTTAATAAAAAATATAAAAAAAATAAATAAATAAATTAAACAGGCAGATAAAAAAAGGGTTTAGTATAGCTCCACCCCACTCTCTAATACCTGATCGATTAACCTGTTTCCGCAGAGAAGGACATACTTACAAGGGAAGGTTCAGGTCTTCGGGTCCTGGAATGGGCTCAACTTGGGGAAAAATTGGCTAAGGAGGAATAAGGTAGAATAAGGGCCATTACACAGCTCCAAGGAATAGAAAAAAAGGAATGCTTTTGGTAGGAATTCCTAGGAACAGCAAGGAACAGCTTGAACTACCTAACCTAATAGTTTGTAAAAATAAAAATAAGAACTATTTATTAAAAAAAATTTAACAAAAAAAATACCAGACCTGATACTATAAATGCAAAACAAGATTTGTCTCTTTCACTGAGGTGAATAATTTTGCAAAAGTAAGGCCTACAATTCGATCAAATTCAGTCCTTAGCCGTGCATTATTATTAATTTAAATTATGTGCATTTTTATTTTTGTTTATTTCATAATGCAAGTTACAATTATTTTCATCTTTACAAAATATCTGATTAGGTAGCGCAAGCTGTTCCTAGGAATTCCTAGGAATTTCTACTAAAAGCATTCCTTTTTTTCTGTTCCTTGGAGCTGTGTAATGGCCCTAAGGTGGCGACCAGACTTAGTGCCTATTCTATTCCTTCCTATTCCCCTTTTCCTTACTGCAACTGCTCTTTTTGCGTGGAACTGGAACGGCAATATTATAGTATTAATGTATTATGACTTTTTGTTTCTGTTGCATGACACAGCCTTTATTATGAAAACAAAAAAAAACAATCTGGAATTTGGATCGTTCTAGACAAAAGGAACAATAATTTAAAGAAAAACAAGAAGATATAAGAAAGCAATAATCATTTTGCAATCCTAAAAACTTTATAAGCCTTTTCTAACCCTTAGATTCAATTTTTTTACTGCTCAGATTCTTACCTTTAGACAAGTTGACCGTTTTTTTAAATTGCCGTGGAATTAAGACTCCGATTTTTTAAACCTATACTTAAATTACCAAAACAGTTTTTTATTTATATGCTGTTATATTTTGTTTTATTTTTAAATGACTCAAAATATATTTATGTCAATGATTAAAGTTTACAATTATTTAATTTATTTATTATATATTGATTTACACTTTTGTGAGTTCTTCATTATTTTAGCTGAGAAGTAATGTTATATCTTCCATCTAAAAGCTTAATTTAATTTGATTTTATAATATATTTTAAAAAATTTTGTTTTTAATTTTAAATTATGAACCAATGAATAATACTTTTACTAATTACTTTTGTGCACTTTTTTTGCTCTCAAGCTTGCATTTTAATCATGTTAATGGTATAATTGTTTAAACACAGACACATACATGTATTTATAATAATTTAATCATTAATAATTGGATAATTATAAAAACAATATTTAAGGGCTCATCTTATACTGCCTTGGAATCCTTAATGTAATTTGATATTGTTTGTAATGAATTTATATGTTTGTCTTAATATCTCACTGTCTGCTTGTAAACATAATACAGTCATCTTTAAAAAAGTTAATTTCTGGCAAATAATATGAAACCAAAAAAGGACTTTTGGGACGTCTCATTTTTAATCTTAATCTATTATTGTATTTGTGAATTCTGCATTATTTGGCATTAATTTAAAAATTTCTCAAAATATCTGAGTGTCCACACGATTTTGAAGTTACTCAAATTGTAAACACAATAATATTTTGACAAATCTAATTATTTACCATAAATAATATAGAATTCAACTCTGAGATACACCACAATAAAAGTATCCATTTAAGGTGTTTGCTAACTGTCACATTACATTCACTTTGAATTTTGTTAGATTAAAAAATTAATAATGGTGCTTTGATTGTTTATTTTGAAACATAAGTATTAAAATAATTATTTTTCAAAATTCTCATCTAAATGCAAATAATCTATTTGTTCAGTTACATTAAATTTTATATTTACTTTAAAGATGTTGAATAGATTGTTTGAATACCAGCTATTTTTTTTTTTTACTTCCCTCAAACTTTAATTTCAACTAGAGGCCATCGATGCAAAAACGATCCAACGTTTATCAGATTTGACTTATCAGCTGCTGGATTAGTCAAAAAAGACACTGTCGATTTGTTATTCTTGAAAAGTCCCTTATAATAAAAAATAATTTATTTAATCATAGATAATTGCAATAATAATACATCTTTACCTTATTAGATTCTAATTTTTTTCACATAGCAAAATTTTGAAAAAATGTTTTTATAAAGTTAGGTTAGAAAAATGAAAACTTTTTTTTATGATTTAACAATATTTTAATTACTATTATACTAGAGTTAATCTCTTGAACTACTCTAAAAATTAAATAAAAATATTGCAGCAGCCACATGCCATAGATGTAAAACTTTAATATAATCAAATTTTTTAAAATCTGCATTAAAAAATCATTGACATAATAACTTTTATTATGTTATTGTTTTGTTTGAAAAGATTTGTTTATTTTTAAAATAGTCAATTAATTATTATATTTGCGAGCTAAATGTAAAGACATTAAAAGTGTATATATATACTTTTAATGTCTTTACCCTACTGATAAACCTCAGGTGAGATCTCAGGTAAAATCTCAGCTGAGATCTCAGGTGATTTCTCAGGCCAAAATATCACCTAAAATCTCATCTATAATTTTTTTCTTCTGAAAACCGCTTAGGATTAAGTAAGGAATGATTTTTGAACTTTTTTAAAATTTTGTAACTAAGAAATTGATTTTTTTTAGGGAGGACACAACAATAACGACCAAAAAAAGTAGTTTACAAAAACTCTTTTGTGGAATTATTGTTTATATATTTAAGTACAAAATTAAGTTTTTTCATTAACAAATATCACAAACAAAACCTACGTATCAAGTACACAACCGATACATAGGTTAGGTATCGAATCGTGGACGATACAATTATGACAGATTCTTTTACTAATGCTTAGGTATCAAATCGAGGTCTATATGATTATGACCGATTCTTTTACGAATATTTCAATATCGAGTCCTGGTCGATCAGATTGTAAAAAATTCAATAATAAATTATTAATGATTTAACAAAAATTTATTAAATCATAAATAATTGTATTTCAAAAATATATTATCCTTTTCTTTAGGTAAATTTTCTATTTTTACTTTAAAACTTTTTATTGATATTTAAAACCTCATTGCCAGATTTTTAATGTTTTCAATTTACGTGGATTTGAACTTATTATTCAATTTTTAAAACCATAGGTTTAAAAATTATTACTGGTAAAGTCATTTTTGCTTAAGTTTTATTTAAAAAGATTGTTTATTTCAAAGGATTGACAATTAATTATCATTGGTTTCCTTAAATAATTGCAATTATTTATTTATTTATTTTTTTACTTATCATAAAGCTAAATTTGAACTAATAGATCAGAATTAAAAACTTAAGTGTCATTTTCTTTAAAGAGTCAATATGCAGGGGGAATTCCAAAATCTTACTAATTGATGCATTTTTCACTACACTATAAGCTTTTGAAAGCAATTAAATATAATAATTTTTAATTAAATTTAATATATTTCTGAAGATACAAGTGACTGAAATATAATAAAATGATTCTATTTGAATAATCTTGGTACTGACTGTACGTATGGAGATATATATAGATTCACTTTGTTCATCAGTTCAAATTGAACTTAACAACAAGTGAAAAAATAAATTAAATAATAATAGCAAGTACTTAATTGATTTCTAATAGCAAGTACTTAATTGATTTCTATAACTAATTGCAATTATCAATTAATTTATTTTTTTTTACTTATTGTAGAGTTAAATTTTAACCGGTTAATCAGAACTAAAAATTAGGATATAATTTTCTTTACAAAATCTTGATACAAATGATACTTCAGCCTCGTTCTCAAGTAGGGTTCGGCAAAATAATCGATTCTTTTAGTTGTCGATTCTTAGGGAATCGATTCCTAGATAGTCAAGAATCGAATCGATAAAAATAAGTGTTATAAGTCTGTAAAATTTACTTTTTTTTTTAGGTAATGAACGTTCGAGCACTTACATATGATAATTTTTCTATATTTTTGACATTTCGATTCTAGAATCGATTCTTCGATTCTTTTCGCCAATATTCGATTCCTGATTCGATTCCTGATCGATTCTTTTTATTTAGAATCGATTCTCAAGAATCGATTTCTTTTTGAAGAATCGACGAACCCTATTCTCAAGATTACAAGTGTAGTACCCCCTTTTGCCCGCTAGATGTCACAACGTTTAGAGCGAGAAAAAGTTGGCAGCGCCGCGCCGATGCCCGTTCGCTGCACGCCACGGCACTGTCTCTTATATTCTTTCTTTGTGCGCTGGAGATCGCATCGTGAGAGCGAGAGCTAGGGAAGTTAATCGAGATTTTTTGTTTTCGGGTTTTTCTTTTCGACCATGCCAAAGCGTAAGAAGGATGAGGAGATTGAGAAGATTCTTAGGAAGATCAAGAAGCTAAAGAAAAGAGTAGATAGTTTGCAGAATGAGGAGGAAGATGAGGATGAATCATCCTCGAGTTCAGAAGATTCTAGAAGAAGCAAGCCGGATGATGCAAATGGCGTACAGGACCAAGGTAATATTTCCCAGCGCAGCGAACTTGCACGCAAGGCAGGCTGCAAAAAACGTCATCACTTCACATGCCTAGTGTGCTTGTACGAGAGACAAGACAAGCTAGTGTAAAATTTGCTGTATATGTCTAATGTGATTGTACGAGAGAAGACAAACTAGCGCTAAACCTATCAAGCTTGTACGAGTGACAAGATAGGATAGAGTTATAATCAAGTAGCTGATGTATATTTGTTACGACTTGATTTATGATTTTCTGTTATATAGGTGCGAGTGAATCGGAGGGTGAAAAGGAAAATGAGACTGAACAGCAGGATACTGAGATGGAGAAAATTGATGAGGTTGGTACGCATATTGCGATAAACGAAGAGATACTTGCTACTGTGGGAGAAGATCCTCTTGAGCCTCAGTCGGTAAAATTATCTTTACATCAAATTTTAAGTGATCGATGGAAATACTGGTTAGAAAATGGGTTGCAGAAGGAAGCAAAGGAGAAATTGTTGAATAAATTTAAGAGGTTCGATGAATATGAAGCACCAAAGCTGAATGCAGAAATTAAAGCCGTGTTAAATGACTCGGCCATAAAGAGAGACTGCTACATGATGGAAAATCAACAGCTGACTGGATCGGCGCTCATGGCTATTGGTGCAGTTTTGTCAGATGTCATGAATGAAAGTGAAGATTGTGATAGAAAAATTATTATAGAGAGATTGAGCGAGGCAGCCAGAATGATCATACAAATTCACAATGCCTAAAATCCTTAAACTCGAAAGGCTCGCAAGGGAGGAGGCCTTTCCCTTACATCACAGGCACTCAAGGCCGACCATGACTAACATTCAAACCCCTTGGTTCAAGAACGTCGAACCAACCATACAATTCAAGAGTACAGAGTCACCGCAGGTCCAGGAGTCATCGGAATTAATAGTACGTAAGACTGGTAGACTGACAAATTTTATTGAACAATGGAGGGAGTTGACTACGAATAAATTTGTTTTGCAGGCCATAGAAGGCTATAAAATTAAGTTTGAATGCAAAGTTGTACAGAGTAAGCCACCGAACAATTTAATTATGTCAAACAAAGAACGCTGTGAATGTGAAAAGTCAATTGAGTCATTATTAATGAAAGGCGCAATCAAAGAATGTAAGCCGGTAACAAATCAATTTTTATCATCGTATTTTTTAAGTCTTAAACCAGATGATGGATCTTTTCGATTCATATTAAATTTAAATAAATTGAACAGTTTCATTAGGCCCACACACTTTAAATTAGAAGATATTCGTACTGCAGCAAATCTAATGTTTCCCGGATATTATATGGGTACGATAGCCTTAAAGATGCATATTTTCTTATTTCCATTGATAAGAGTAGCAGAAAGTATTTGAGATTTGTATTCGGTGATAAAGTGTACGAATTTAATTGTTTACCATTTGGTTTATGCTTATCCCCATATTTATTCACCAAAATCATGAAACCGCTAATACAATATTTGAGGAAGAAGAAATTGACGTCAGTCATTTATCTTGATGATATTTGGAAAATTTGATGCAAACTGTTCAACTTCTTAAATTCTTAGGATTTATTATTAACGAAAAGAAAAAAGTTGTCTAAAGTCAATGCAAAAATGTAAATATTTGGGATTTGTGTATAATTCTATTGATTTCTGTATAGAGTTAACTGAAGAAAAAAAGGCGAAACTAGCTACAGCTATTCATATTTTGAAACACAAAAGACTCGTCTCAGTTAAAGAGTTAGCGAAATTAATTGGAAAATTAATTGTAGCATGTCCTGCAGTAGAATACGGTCTTTTACACACGAGAACGTTAGAAAAGGACATAACTTTGGCGTTAATTGTCAACGATTATAATTATAACAGTAAAGTTAAGATTTCAGGCTTAGGTTTACATGATTTAAATTGGTGGGAAAATAATTTAAATTAAGCAGTTAATTTTTTTCAAATCAGCACATTTCGACGCGATAATATATACTGATGCATCTCGAACAGGATGGGAGGCGGTAAGAAATAATGAACAAATTTTTGGTTTCTGGTTTAAAAAGGAAAAGTACTGTCATTAATTATTTAAAGTTGTTAACTATTGAGATTGCGCTAAAAAATTTGTCATCTGATTTAAAAAAATCGCAGATTTTGTTGATAGTAGACAATTCAACGGCATCAGCTTATGTTAATAAAATGGGGGGAACTAGATTCCCAAAATACCACCAATTAGCTAAAAAAATTAGGAATTGGGCTGAAGAAAGACGAAATTTTTTAGTTGCAGCATACATACCGTCAAAAGAAACTGTTGAAGCCGACGCTCTATCGCGGATTAAAAATGATGACACGGAATGAGAAATAAACAGAGAAGCTTTTTGCAAGTTAGTAAGAGTACTAGGCACTCCAGACATTTCGTAGTCAAACTTAAAATTTTATGCGTTTCCACCGGTTGCAATGATTTTAAAAACTTTAGTTAAAATTAGACAAGATAAAGCACAAGGGATTGTAATAGTGCCAGATTGGCCTAAACAGCCCAGGTACCCACTTTTTCATTCGTTATTAATAAGCGAAATAGTATATTTTAAGGCTGAAAAATGTTTCTTTATCTCCCATTACAGAACACGACATCAACAAAAGTTCCAACCAAATTTGATAGCCGGGTTGCTATCAGCCAAGCTTTCCTAAAGATGGAAGTACCACAGGAGGCTTTAGCAGTTATGCAAGCATCTTTATCAACATCTACGCTTAAACAATACGAATCATCTCTACGTCAGTGGAAATTGTTTTGTGACAAACACAAATTTGAATTTTATAATGTAACGATAGAAAAATTGTTGATTTTTCTTGCAGATGCGTTTAAAGCTGGAGCTTCATACGGAACGATTAATAATTATAGGTCAGCGATAAGCTTGATATTGAAAGACAAGGTCAGTGAGTATAGATTGATATCGCGTTTTTAAAAGGGGTTTATAAATTAAAATCGTCTAGACCAAAATATGACTCAATATGGGATGTTGCGATTGTCTTAGATTATTTAGAAAAGCTATATCTGTTGGATAGCTTGTCTTTTAAGGAATTGACGCTTAAAACAGCGATGTTAGTTGCGTTATGTTCAGCTCACAGAGCCCAAACACTTACGAAAATAAAGACAGACAAAATTAAAAATTTTGAGGATAAGATAGAAATAGAGATCAAAGATTTAATAAAAACATCTGCCCCTGGGCGGTTTCAACCGTTATTGATATTTCCTGTTTTCCAGAATAAGCCAGAACTATGCGTTAAAAGTTGCGTCCTTAAATATATTGAATTAACAAAAAGTTTAAGGAACAACAGAAAACTTGTTTGTATCGTTAAAATCTCCACATAAAGAAATTACTGCTCAAACGTTTGGTCGTTGGATCAAAAAAGTATTACTAAGAAGCGGAATAGATACTTCAATTTTCAAAGCACATTCCACGCGACATGCATCCACTTCAAAAATGTCTGTAAAAGGTATTGATTTAAGTTTGATAAGAAGAACGGCTACTTAGTCGGAAAATTCACAATGTTTTGCAAAAATTTATAATCGACCTATCAGAATATCAGAACTAACAAAACTAGTTTCGCAAAAACTGTATTAGAACTATAAGTAGTAATAAAAAAAAAGCCTAAAAATTTTTTCTTTTCTCTAAAAATCTACACTTGTAATCTTGAGAACGAGGCTGAAGTACAATTGGACGATCAAACGAGCTTCTTCGAAGTGAAGTTCGATCGTAATTATACGCAGGCCACGTTCGAAGAGATTACACCCACCCTAAAATCAAACCTCAATTTGCTTTATCCACATCCAATAATATAAAAATTTTTAGGCAACTCTGAAAGTATAAGAGACAGTGCCGTGGCGTGCAGCGAACGGGCATCGGCGCAACGCTGCCAACTTTTTCTCGCTCTAAACGTTGTAACATCTAGCGGGCAAAGGGGGGGTACTACAGTTGTAATCTCTTCGAACGAGGCTTTCGTATAATTACGATCGAACTTCACTTCGAAGAAGCTCGTTTGATCGTCCAATAATTGATACCAAAATGTTACAGATTGATACCTTTTTTCACTGTATTAAACTTTTAAAAACAATTAAATATGATAATTTTTTGTGACCGAAATATAATGAAATAAATTGATTTAAAGAATCTTTATAGTGACCATATGTGTGGACATTATAAAATAAAATTCTCTTTAATTTAGACTTTTGGTTTACTAATTGAAATTTAATTTAATGACAAGTAAAAGCAAATTAAGTGTTTAATGATTGATTCAAGTACTTGCTATTATTATTTAATTTATTTTTTCACTTGTCGTTAAGTTCAATTTAAACTGGTGAACCAAAAGTGAATCCATATATCTCCATACGTATAGTCAGTACCAAGATTATTCAAATAGAATCATTTTATCATTTTTTGATCACTTGTGTCTTCAGAAATATATTGAATTTAATTAAAAACTATTATATTTAATATTGCTTTCTGAATCTTAGTACAGGCGATCCCCGTTATTCGCGGAGGATACGTTCTACAAAAGTGCTGCGAATACGGAAGTTCAGTTTCAGTTTTAGAAAAGTTTGTAATTTATTACTTATCAAATACATAAAAATCCATAAAAATATATGTAATTATGATTTTTTAAGAGTATTAAAATAAGTTGTGAGGCGAGGCCGCTTCATACAACGAAGAAAGTCTGCGTAGCTCTTCATAAGCGATCCAAATTTGTTTACATCCACAAGAAAATTGTAAGCTGCGAATCATTATTGGATTCTGAGCCAAAGCTAAGTCAGCAGCTTTCTGAATTTAGCAGCAAGCAAATGCTTGCTACTAAAGTTGCTAGTTACTTTGCTGCAGAATTAATATTTATCAAATTTTTAATTTAGCAGCAAGAAGAAATGTTACTTTGCAAGCAAATAGCGTAAACTGAAATTTATAAATTTTAAGTTGGTTAGAGAAATGTTTACAAAAGACAATCTATACGTGTGAACATTGCCGCGAATACGGGTGCGCGTAATGCGCGTGTAATATACTGGTTAACAGTATATTTACGATCTCCCTCCCTCCTTATCGGTCGACCATATTTTTTCTTTGATTTGATAAATTACATTAATAAATATG
>JAPYZE010009933.1:0-10820 GCA_030522805.1 Leptomastidea abnormis
CAGTGCTGCTGCGCAGACAATAGTGATCAACGATCACTCTTATTTAATTTAGGCGCGATAATTCAAATATGCTAAGCTAACTTGTTCAACTTTTAACAATTATTTATAATCTTAAATTATTAGATTCTAACCTCTATATCAAAACATGCCGAGCGAGCGTTAGCGAGCGAGGACATTTCGCTAGTAATCATATTAAAAAATTTTTTTTAATAAAAACAAAGTGAGATTTAACAAAACCCAAGGTCATATGCCCTTCCTCGGAACATTATCTATCATACAAAAAATTTTTAAGTCTTAAAATTGTCGGCAACATAAAAAATTCTTGCTCCGACGTATTTTTTTTACTTCGGAGCAAGAATTTTTATGTTGCCGATAATTTTAAGACTTGAAAATTTTTTATATGATAGATAATATTCTGAGGAAGGGCATATGACCTTGGATTTTGTTAAATTTTACTTTGTTATTATTTAAAAAATTGTTTAAATATAATTATGTCGGTAAGTAGGGTTACCGACTTACCCATCTCCTCGTAGCGCCGCCTCCTTATTCCTCCTTATGCCTCCTTATTCATCCTTATTCCTCTTTCCGCACTCTTCCGCCGTTTGCGTGGAATGGCCTTGAAGGTGCAGCGTATAAATCTTGGCCCTCGATGCAGAGTTGTTTTAGGGGGTGACGAGGTTAACTTGGCTGCCTTGTCCAAATGTGAAGAGTTGAAAAAGCTTGGATTAGAGATTAAGACTGATAAAAAGCTTAGTCCGCGCGTAATTATATATTTTTTAGGCGATGATATTTTGGAGCGTATTGTTGAACAGAATAATTTTGATGTGTCTGTTAGCGATTTAAAGATCATTTATATGTATCCTCCGGGTAATAAGCAATTTCGGTCTTGTGTAATCCAAATGTCTGCTGCAGCTAGAACGCGTTTCATTAATAGAGGAAGAGTTAATATAGGCTGGCATTCTTGTCGCATAGCCGATCATGTCACCATTTTGCAGTGCTTTAAATGTTGTCAATTAGGGCACGTCGCGCGTGATTGTTCTAATCATGAGCGCTGTGGCATTTGCGCTAGAAACCATCTATCTAAGCAATGTAAAGGTAATGCGAATAAATGCTGTGCTAATTGTATTGATGCAAAACTTTCAGATGTTGCTCATTCAGCATCCAGTAGAGACTGTTGTCCAATTTTGCGTAATCGACTTCAGAGAAAAATCGATTCCTTTCATTATCGTGGTGGGGAATAAGTCTATGACTCATTTAAGCGTTGCATGTATGAATGCTCAATCTCTTGAGCCACATTTATTGGACGTAAAGTCTGTAATTCTGCAAGCTAAGTTAGATGTGTTATCAATCAGTGAGTCATGGTTAGAACCTTCTTCTTCTGATAAGCATTTTTATTTGCCAGGGTTTACTCTTGTACGTGCCGATCGTATTGTCGATCGTAAGTCAGGGGGAGGTGTATGTTTGTATATACGTGATACGCTTAATCTTAAATTTGTTGCGCGCTCCACTCATTCGTCGGCGGCCCAGGTTAGACCTGAATTTTTGGCAGTTGAAATTAAAGTTAATGAGGCGCGTCTGTTATGCATTTGAGTATACAACCCTCCAAAAGCAGGCCACTGGAGCGACATTGAAGAGGTTCTTTTCAACTGTTCCTCTGCCGCTGACTTCACAATAGTATTGGGTGATTTGAACATTGATTGGTGTTCAACGTCTGTAACACAAAGCATCTTAGCAAATTCTCTTTTTGCTTGTAGCTTATCACCTATTGTTTTTAATCCTACACATCGGACTGATACTTCAGCGACAAAAATCGATTACATGTGCGTCAGCGATTTAATGAAAGTTGTCTCTCATCGTCAGGAGCTTGTTCCATCCATTTCGCGACATGACGTTCTCTTTGCTTAGCTGGATTAAGCTGTTCCGGTTAGTCCCTCGCCTATTGTTTGTCGTACTCTTCGTAATTTTAATCATCAAAAATTTCTTGACGAAATTTGTGCCTTGGATTGGAATCAGGTGTATGCAGCACCTGATGTCGACACAGAGGTGGATCTTTTTACTACAATGTTATTGAGTATGGTGCATGCGCATGCTCCTCTTATATCCTTCATCCTCAGAAAACGACCAGCGCCTTGGCTAACCCCATCTCTTAGGAATCTGTTGCGTCAACGCAATCATGTCTAGAAACATTATATAAGCGGTTGCGCTGTGATAGCGATCGCCTGCCTATAAGCGTCTCAGAAACCGAGTCAAGTTTGAGATTAGTAGAGCTATTAATGAGTATTATTGTAATAAAATCTCCAGGTGTGCTGATGCCTCACAGTTCTTGCAGTGTGTCGATGAACTTGGCCTGCAATCTTCCGCTAAATCTCCATGCGTATCGTCTGATTTTGTTGATGCTATTAATCAGTTTTTTGTTGGAAACAACAACAATGTTGCTTTGCGTTTTTCCAAACACACGGCGAGGTTACCGTTGGAGCAACAGTTTTTCTTCCAGCATGTTGAGCCTCCGGTCGTTTTGAAGTTAGTGCGTACATCGCGTACAAATGCAGTTGGGCCGAATGGTATCGCTTATAGATTTATTTCTTTAGCTCTGCCTGTATTACTGCCTGTTCTGCTGAATATCTTCGATACATCACTTCAATCAGACTTGTTCCCAACTCTTTGGAAACAGGCTATTGTCAAACCTATTCCAAAATGTGCCTTGCCAAAACAAGTAAGTGACTTACGTCCGATTAGTATTCTATGCGCTGCTTCTAAAGTACTTGAATCTGTCGCTTTTAGACAGATAGACGATTATATTTCTAGGCCTGATATATTGGATGATTTTCAGTCGGGATTTAGAAGGAACCATGGCACCCATACAGCTGTTGCACGTGTAGTAGATGACATAAGGAAGGCAGCAGATGCAGAGCGTATTACACTGCTTGTTGCAGTCGACTTCTCTAGCGCGTTTGATATGGTGAATGTCCCTCTGCTCGTTGAGAAACTGTCTCATATCGGCTTCTCTGATTCAGCTTGCAATTAGGTTCGATCGCTGCTCACGTGCAGATCTCAGGTTGTGTCCACGCAAACTTCTGCTTCTGTCCCTCTCTTTCAGCATTCGGGTGTTCCTCAAGGTAGCCCATTAGGCCCTTTACTATTTGCGCTTTTTCTTAATGATGTCACTACCATATTTAAACACTGTAAGTACCATCTTTATGCGGATGACCTGACTATGTACTGTCATGGCTCTATCTCTGATGTTATCGATATGGTACAGGCTGTTAATGACGATTTAGAAGCGTTGCGTTTATGGGCAGAAGCAGATAGGTTTATAATTAATTGCAAAAAAACTAAAGCTATTTAGTTGAGCACGCGTCGTTTTATTGCTATGCTAAATATGCGCTTCCTGACGAATTTACGTTTGGGTAACGATTTAATTGAATACTCAACTACTCTAAAACTACTGGGTATAATGCTTGATAGTACGCTATCTCTCAGCGAGCAGAGCCACATCACAGCGCGTAAATGTTTCGCAGCAATGGGTCGCCTTAAAAAATGAAGTAATTGTCTTCCAGTGTCAGCGCGACTAAAATTGATCAAGGCACTTGTTTTTCCGTATCTTGATTATAGAGCAGGTTTATTACTTAATCTCTCGGGTGAGCTTTCGTTAAAGTTGACAAGGTGTAAGAACGCAGCGTTGCGGTTCGTAACAGGTGTTAAGAAGTGGGAACACATCAGTCCCGTTAATAAAAGACTGCAAATTGTACCATTTAAAGTTAGGGTGGAATTTATGAATCTCTCACTACTTGCAGGTATATTGCCTTCCTATTTTAGCGATAAGCTTCATTTTATAACGGAACGAGTTCGAGGCGGAAGGAGTCATTCACGTTTTGGTGTACCTGTTACCTATTAACTGGGCGAAAACCGAATTTTTTACGAGGTCGTTTTTGGTAGAGTCTTCAAGACTTTGAAATGAGCTCTCTAACAGCATTTGTATGTATTATTCGCGTCCATGTTTTAAAAAAGTTTTGTACAAATTTCTTGCAAAAAGGACTTTTAGTCTTGCTCTGTCGTTAGGATGTTTATTCCTTTTTTTCTTTTTATGTACATATTTTTGTTTTCTTTCTCTCCCTTTTCTATTTCTATATATTAGAGTTTAAAAATGTTATAGTTATATATATACATACATTTTTAATAACATAATTTACTTACAGTGTAATCGAAATTCATACCATCACTGTATTCTCTATGATCTAAATAGTTGGTGTTTGAGTAATATCGGTAACAATGACTGTAAACACACTGATCATATCTATTTCTTTGTAAGGCGGCTAAATCTTGCCGTTCAATTAAATTGTAAACAAAAGGGGTCCAATATGCCGGAGGTACTTCTCTGCATTTATTCATAACGGAATAAAATATAAATCGTATTCCAGGTGGAAAATTGTTAATTTCTTGTTTATTCAAACCTGTAAATATAAATTGTATTTAAGTCATTATCAAAATTTTGCACACGTGTTTGATATATTTTACTTAAGAACTGATTAAATTTTGGAAATGATTGGATCTTATTAAGGATGTTTTTTCATGAAAATTGTATTTTTTTTTTAAGCAAAAAATCGAATTGGCTAATGTTAAGATTAATTATGTTTAAAGTTTATACGGTGCTTTTTTATTAATTATTAGATAATTAATACTTAAGTATTGATTTTTATTCATTAAGAATATTAAACACCCTTATTTAAGTGCTTTTCAAAAAAAAATTTTATTTTTTAACTTTCATAACATTTTTATGGTGTTTTGTGTCGCTTATTACCAATATTATATGAAAATTAATAAACTTTGTTAAATAGGGACTTATTAAGGGTGTTTTTAATCAAAAAGTACCTTATTTAATGACTTTTTAAAAAAATTTGGATTTTTGAATTTGAAATAAATTTCGTTAAGTGTATTTTTAAGGGTGTTTTTGATAAAAAATTACCTTATTTTAGTTGTTGAAAGTTAGCTTAGTATATTTAAGGAGGTTGGTTACTGTAAGTGCGGGGCAGGCGGAGAAAGGGGTATGCCTGTATGCTTATACATGGGAAATCGACAGTGCTGCCACTGCAGACTACAAAATTTTACTCTGCTTGTTATCGTAGTTATAAAGTGATTTTTTAAATATAATTAAGTATTAATAGACTTTTTCGATGTTTAATACTATGAAATTGATTCTTCATCTAATAAGGAATTTATTTTAATTAACAATAATTATATAAAAATGCGTAATGAAGTGTGGCATAGCAAATATTGATGACGCGTCGTAGTTAATATTATTAAAACTACTTTTTTTTTAAATTATTCAGAAATTGTTAAGCTTAGATTTAAAACTTTTTTTATAATGATCACATCATTTTTAATAACGATTTTTTTATAAAAACAAAAAAAAATGTGTTTCCCCATAAGAGCCTGTGTATAAGAACGTAACTTTGACATTGTTTTTTTCAAAAACTACGTTGACAATCGTTTTTAAATTTTTACGGGATACTATTTGCCTATTAATAGTTGTATTAGAATATTTTTTAAAAGTTTTTTATTATTTTCATTTGGGTATCCAACCTCCTTAAATTATCGCGCCTTAATTAGTTACAGGTGACCGTTGATCACTTGAGTCTACGCAGCAGCACTGACTGTATATCACCCACCTTACTTATGCTTTTTTCTTCTTCTTTGACTGCACAGCAATACTCGCTTGCCGCTAGTCTACGTCGCACACGCGCTTCTAGCGCACGCTCTCTCGAGCAACATACTAGTATAGTATACTCATCTTTCTTCTCACAAAGGGAGATAAGGTACTGTTCTTTTCCCCATTTCTTTTCGCTTCTATCTCTTGTTACGCGTATTGTATAATTTTTACATTATTAATTATATCGCGTTAAATAAGCTATACAAGTGCAAAAGCACATTATACATACTCAAATAGAAATAAAATGTTTTAATGTTTTGTTTTTATTCGCGAGTGTTTCATTTACAAAAAGTCGACTGACTCCCGCAGCACGTGGTTAGGTGCAACCTTCTCTTAAGCTAAGGCAAAATAGCAAACCATCTCCTTTTCCTCATCTCACTTTTTGTCTTCATACTGTTGGAATCGCTCCTACAAAGATACAGTCCACTTCCTAATCGTCTTACAAACGAAAACCCCTAATTTTAAAGAAGGTCCTTCGAGCCGGATCGACAAACAAGGACAGTGAGTGAGTGAAAAAAGAACTGGCCAAATTGGCCTTGTGTATGTGCTCGCCACGTAGTTAAAACGCGTTAGGCGGACATTTTAGTAAGTGACGCTACCGTGCATCCTTGTGTGAGTTGCAAGCCTTGCTCCCTCCCCTTTTCTGTCAACAGCCTAGCCGCCTTGGCTATAGTGCTAACTGCCACGCAACTACAACGCGTCCGGCATTAAAATCAGTTTGTGGCACGAATTTGCGCTAAGGTTCCACCGCACTAAGGGGTCATCTTTGAACGAAGAGAGAAAGAGAGAGAGAGAGAGAGGGGGGGAGGGATAGGGAGGGAGAGAGAGGGAGGGAGAGGGGGAGAGAGAGGGGTAGGAAGAGATAAGGAGGGAGAGGGAGGAGGAGAAAGGGAGAGAGGGAGGAAGAGAGGGGGAGGGAGAGGGAGGAGGAGAAAGGGAGAGAGGGAGAAAGAAAGAGGGAGGAAGAGAGAAGGAGGGAGAGGGAGGAGGAGAAAGGGAGAGAGGGAGAGAGGGAGAGAGAAAGAAAGAGAGGAAACACAAAGACGTCGTAGACACCGCTGCGCGCAGTAGGTGCCTTTCTATATTTCTCTTTTTTCCAACCAATGTGCCTGCGGCTTACAACCATCAGGCCGGGAGTCGAGCGTACTGCTCGAAGTTTATTTTGCAACTCAGCACGATCGGGAGAAACTCTCTCCCCCTTCTTCCGTGTTTGCACTGCTCAGTCGCATGGCGAGAATACAAGCTCGACCAGAGCGTTCTCTCACTCACATATTTTCTAGCAGCACACGTATATAAGTGCTACTATCTTACTCCATTCTCTTTTTCTACCTACTGCATAAGAGCAGTGTCACTTGAGCGCAGTAGCAATTCTATAATTATAGTTTTGTTTTGTATATTAGAAATCTCATCGAAAAATCGTAACACGCTGTGGGGAACGGCGTGATCCACTGTTTCAACACACGTACATAGCACAAGTGTGTGTTACGTCGCCTGCTGCCACTGCAGGCCTTGCTGCAACGATCTGCCTTGGGTCGTCACGTCGCCTGCTGCTACTGCAGGCCTTACAGCAACGACCTGCCTTGGGTTGTCACGTCGGCTGCTGCCTCTGCAGGCACTGCTATTATGACTCTACTAGAGTCGCTTTAAAGTTGTTGTTGGCATTTGTATTGAAGCCGCTGCTGGTTCAGGCAGTGGCAGCTCGCTATCGAGAGCAAGCAACCATTCTTAAGAAAACTCACTGACGAGTCGATCGGTTGCAACTAGCTGCATAGTTAGCATTTTCAGGTACTCATCTGCCTATGGACCGCTTGTGTCGGCTTGGGCATTGCTCTCACAACTCGCCTTGAGTCTCGTAGCCTGCTAACTCTGCGGACGTCTCTGCTACGACTAACTCGAAGTCATTTTATTATCTCTACAACTACGAGTCAACAAACAACATTGACGTTTTGCCTTAAAAACATTACAAAGACTTTGCATAAAACTAAATAAGTTAAATACCACAAAGGCAAAACGTATAAAGACTTAGTTTTAAGTAAAAAATTAAATATTGTTATTAGTTTTAAGAAAAAATTGTTATTAGTTTTAAGATCGTTCTTAATTATAAGTTGCGTATTGCGTGAGTTGTGCGGCTTGCACCTAAGATAAGGAAGGCTATGTGGAGGTTAAGTGAAGCATAAGTGGGAGGTTAAGTTACTCTCACCTAAATTCTCCTATTTTTCCAAACTCTTTCCCTCTTACTTTTACCGCATCAAGCGGGTCTGCTCACTCGAGCAATATATAATTTTAGTATACTCACCTCGCGACTTACCCAGGGGGATTAGATACTTCTTCCCTTGTTATTTCTCTTTAAAATAACAATTTTCTCTTATTGGTGTAGAATTCTAATTCAAAAATGGCTGCGCTTATTAAGGAACAAAACTCATTGTTCGTCAAAATTTGTAACTCTTTCAATAATCTCAAAAGAAAGGGTGCTCCATCTATAACTCCCGGTAGCACAAAAGCTTGGTTAGACCAGTTGAGTGTCAACTACGCGACCTTTCTAAAAAATTACAAGTTAATTAAGAGATCTAAAGAGGTCAAGGACACTGATCCGTACTTCTCTAGTGACAAATATTAAAGCTGTGAAGATGCCTACTATTCTTATTTAAGCTTATACAAAGATAAAATCACAGAATTCAAAGCCATGCTTCCCGTAATCTCACGCGGAAATCAAGACGCATCTAACGTTGCTAGACCGATAAAATGCTCTTCTTTCCCTTCTATTGAAATACCGCCTTTTAACGAAAATTATGAGGGATGGAAAAACTTCCAAGACACATATAACGCTTCAATCCATCATAATAAAGAACTATCTTCAGTTGTCAAATTCCATCATTTGCAAACGCACGTTACAGGCGAAGCACTTGAATTAATTAAGAACATTGCGATTAAGGAAACAAATTATACTCAAGCGTGGAAAGCCTTAATTAATTTTTATGACAACAATCGCCCTCTAATCAATTTTTATACCAAAACGATTTTGAACGCGCAACCAATAAAAAACAGTACAAGCTCTAAGCTTAAAAGACTGCAAAAGGAAACTATAGGTCCATTCGTTTCGTTAATTGCTAAAACTCGAAATGTCGGTGACGTTTTTATAGCTTTGTTAACAACTAAATTTGATAACAATACGAGTCGCGAGTAGAATAAATTTCTCGGTAGTGAACACCAACTTCTAATGATTGAGCAATTATGAACCTTTTTTGTAAACCAAATTCTTATACTAGAGTCTCTACCTTCCAAATCTTCTGTCTTTTCAAAAACTTCTGATAATAAGTCCAATAGAGATTCTAGATTCAAATTTAATGTTCACCAAACAACCTCAAGTAGCTCTTGAAGGGACTGCCCTTGCTGTAAAGGTGATCACCCTCTCTATAAGTGCGAAGAGTTCCAAAACAAAGACCTCTCGACAAGGCACGAAATTGTTGAATCTGGCAAGCGATGTTTTAATTGTTCTCATAATAAGAAAAACTGTACCTCTAATTTTAAGTATCAATCATGCAAAGGTACTTACATTGTTGCATTTTGATAAAGCTAAGAAGTCAACTAACTCTTCTGTGTCTCCACAAACTAACGACAACACTAGCGATATGCATTGTACTAGTTTTGTTCCTTCTCACGGTAGTGACGTCTTGCTTGCTACTGCTCGTGTTTACGTCATGGGTCATGATGGTCAACGTTACTTAGTTTGCGCGTTGAGCGATCTATGTTCTCAATCCTCTCTGATTTTAAACTTGTTGAGCAATATCCTCAAATTGAAACGTTCCCCGGTTAACGTTAACTTGAGAGGAGTCAACGACAAGCCACTTGGCAATTCTTCTAGTTGCGTGAACTTAACAGTAAGTCCTCGCTTCAAGTCAAACTTCAAGTTAGAAGTTAGGGCTTTAATAGTGCCCGAAGTATCTTCGCATAGTCCTCCGCAAAGAATTAAAGTTTCGCGTCTAACGCATTTACAAGGCTTAGAATTAGCGGACCCTCAATTTAGTAAAGGCGACCAAATTGACCTTTTACTGAGTGTCGCCATTTATGCGCTAATAATTGAAGAAGGCGTTAAAAAGGGATCTCCCAATCTTTCTATCGCTTCTCAATCACTACTAGGATGGCTTACATCAGTCCCAAGTCATGGAACTACATCAAAAGATCTCATCACTCTTTATTGTACTGAAGAATCTCTACTTTCTAACCTCCTTCAGAAGTTTTGGGAAGTTGAGGAAGTTTCAATTAAACCTGACAAACGTTCAAAGGCTGAGATTAAATGTGAAAGTCATTTTAAAGAGAATTTTTCTCGTGATAATCGTGGTCGATTCTCAGTCGGATTACCATTTAAGCAAGATCCTAGCATCCTTAAAAAACAGTGCCTTGAATCCTTTCAAATAGCTTCTGGTTTATTTAGGAAGTTGAAAGGTAGGTTCAACTTGAACCCAAAACTCGAAGAAGCATACTCTGCTTTTATCAAAGAATATGTTAATCTTGGTTACATGACCAAAATAAATCCTTCAAAAAATGATACGATTTGTTACTTACCTCATCGTGGTAGTCAATACGCGAATCTAGCTCTACAACAAAGCTACGCGTAGTTTTTAACGGCTCCTCTTCTTCCAAAGCAGGAGTATTCCTAAATAATTGTTTGCACGTAAGCCCAAATCTTTTGCCTAATCTCTTCTACTTAATTCTAAGATAGAGAAATTATAAATTTGCCTTTTCAGCCGACATCGAAAAATGTTCAGGCAAATAAACGTAATTCAGCCAGATCAAAAATATCAAGCTATTCTTTAGCAAGAAACTCCAACTCAAAAACTCCAAACCTTCCAATTAACTACAGTTACATACGGTTTAGCCTTTTCTCCTTACTTGGCTTGTAAAGTCTTGAAAAATTTGGCTGAGTGCTACCAAAGTAGTTTACCTCTTGGCTCAGAGATTTTCAATAAGGGAGTGTACATAGATGATGTACTTTCTGGATATAATACCAAGGAAGAAACCGCTGCTAACTGCATTAGCAGAATGCTTTCTCAAAGACTTCTGACAAACAAATTTGATAATATTTAAAATCTCAATTTTTCATTTCTTTAAGAAA
>JAPYZE010009954.1:0-13662 GCA_030522805.1 Leptomastidea abnormis
ATTAACAGAATATTGAGATTTTAAATATTATCAATTTTGTTTTTCAGAATTCTTTGAGAAAGCATTCTGCTAATGCAGTTAGCAGCGGTTTTTTTTTCAAAAACTATGCATTCTAATAAAAAATGTCAAGAGAGGTTTTTTCATTATAGTTTGACGTAAAATACGGCAATATTTTTTAAAATCTAAAATTTTTGATTTTTTAATTAAAATTTCTGATTGATATTCTATTTTTATAAAGAATAAGGCAGTATTTATTTACAAAATCTTGAAATTTAGATAAAGTTGTCCGCCATATTGAATCTGCCACCTTGAATTTTTAAAATCTGATAACGGACTCTTAATCAGCGACCACGATTACGTGTGAGCCCATATTAGTTTTTTTGTTTCAATTATAACTGACCTCTATATAAAGGTTTTTTGGTGGTTTTTTACATTCATCGCCCTTTACCGTCGCAACATTACATAGGCCCATTCTAATCTATGCGGGAGTTAAAAGCTTGTATGAAAAGCTTTAAAAATCAATTTTTTTTTTCACCCGGACATACTTTGAGAAAAATCGATTTTTAATTTTTAAACCCATAAAAAACCCAAAAAAAATTTTTTTGATAACAACCATCAATTATCTACAACTTTGCTCTCTTATGATTTTTCCGTAGCGTTGTTTAGCCGCAATCAATTCGCGAAATTTGCATGTTTTTCAAAAGTGCCAAACTTGTGACCTTCCTTGACCTTCACCTATTGCACCTGGAGGTCTAAAACTTGGGGGATTTCCTTATCTCGATGAAAACTACAAATTTTCAAAGTTTCAGAAAATATAAATTTTGGAGCTGTACAGTTGACATGGAACACCATGTGTATATATATATATATATATACATATATATATATATATATATATATATATATATATATATATATACACACTAGGGGGGCTTCGCCCCCCTGCTTGCTCCGCTCACCAAACCCCCATAGACATACTGGCTTTATAATTTATTATATAAATCGTAGTAAATTTAAATAATGTTCATGATAATGTTCATGTTCATGATAATTTAAATAATGGGCATTAAAAATTTGTTTTTGGTTTGAGACAATTATTTGTAGTATTTTTATTTTTATTTATCATTTTTTAATAATTTATTTGTAATAAATATTAAATTTAAAAAGTTAAAATCAAATTTAATGTAGAGAAGTATAACTAAACAATTTTTAATGTAAGTGTAGTGTACTACTCCATTTAATAAATTGAAGACAATTCAAAATAATATTATTCCTTAACATATAAATAGAATTAAATTGATTGATTCCTTTGAAAATTTTTTAGATAAATATGTGCTACCTGATGCGGTAGGATTAAAAATGTTAATTTACTTATATTATATAGTTGTAAGAAAAAAATTCAGTCAGACCCTTTTCCCCTAGCGTGTGTGGTTTGAGGCACAGACTCAATCTCAGTGAGAGAGTTGGCGCTTGGGACGTGGGAGGCAAGGAAAGGAAGGAAGATCTTACCCATAATTCTAGGGCTCTCATCTTTGGACTCATGCTGGATTGGGATCATAGGGGTGTAAGCAGTACTTTGCATAGTAGCTGTAGTGTATATGTAAAACAATTTCAGCATTTCGTTGGCACTTTTATTTTTCGTGAAAAAGTGAAATTTGCGCGTAAAAATTTAATAGAAGCTCAACGTGTAGTAAATCAAGCTTTGTGCTGCTTAAAAATCGCGCAAGAGTTATATTCAAATGCAACATCAAGATTAGCCGAGCATGAAGAATCAGCATCATCAAAGAAATCAAGAAGTTTCAAAAATTCCAACAAGAAGACGTCAAGACAGGAGCGATGTAAAAAGCTAACGATCTTGTTTGGAAAACTATGACCAAATACTCCTGTAGTGACATCAATGAAAAATTGCCGCATTGTGATCACGCGCCAACCGCAAGTTGAGTCGTCAACTGAGGTAACCTCTAACATCATCGAGACTCCGAATACTAAAACTATACCGACTCCTACATCGAGTCAGTTAAGTAGTCGCGAGACAGACAACTTTTTACATCACAACGACCCACCGGTAGTCGTTATAACTGAAGACGACTCAACGAAAAAATTGACATCTGATAAATCCAGTAAACAACTTTTACCTGTATTATTACCAACATCATCGTCTTCAACGTCATCGTCCCACCAAATCTCCGACCTCTTTGACGACGAAATTCGAGATTCGGAGTTAAGAAAGAAAATAGAGTTATTCCTAGCCTTCCTGCTCCAAAATGGCAAACTGTCTGTTTTTGCACAAACTTCTCCGTTGAGAACGAGTCACATAAAAAAGAAATCCAGAATATCTCTGGAAGAAAGACAGCGAAATGATCGAGAACAAAAGAAAAGACAAAGAGTCAATCGCAGCAAAAAAGAAAGAAGAAAAGTCGGCAAAGCCTCAACCAAAGAAATTACCACCAAACTACACCAACTGGAGTGAATGCAAAGGCACGGAGTACTACGAGTACATCCAACGACACGGCGACGTAGATTGGGACAGCTGCCGAGTATGCGATGTGAATTGGGCAACAAGATGCTGCCACAAACTGAACCCCTACGTATGCAAACGCTGTCGCAAGAAGATAAACCGTCAAGACTCAACATCCAAGTCAACAGGTTCAACTTGATCGATAAGATTTTATTTACACACATATACACATCTTTCTAAAATTATAAATTATGGGTATCATTATAGGTATATTTATGGAAAATATTCATGTAACTTTTTTTTATATACATAAACTTGACTCAGTAAATCTTTTTCTTTACCTTATTGCTTAAAGATTGTTTAGGGTGAAACTAGCTGAGGGGGCATTTGTTATATCCTGAGTCAAGCTAATATTTATTATTTATTATGGGATTAAACTTTTATAATATGCAATGTTTCCTTCCTTTTCTTTATATTTATAAACAAATATAATGTATTAATATATTCTCTTATCATCGTTATGTTACTATAATAACCTTTAAAACTTTTGTAAATCGTTTCTCAATTCATAATTTGAGTCATTGAACTCATTTTTTTGCGTACATCGCGATCTAGATTTCGTCCACTACACTCTCGTTGCTCAAGAATTCGCGTATGCCGAAAAAGTGCAAAGTCCATTTTTCGAAACTTATTTCGATCTACTTAATTGAGCCACCTCCAGTCTCACCTGCCATCAATTTCCATTCTTTTGATTGGCTAAAGATGAGACCATCGATCACTTGATTTGTCGGAAGTGAAGACACTCGGCTTCCACCACCCTCGCGAATAACATAAATACGCTGGCCACACCGCGTAAACTGCCTTTTGCCTTTTATTTCTCACGCGAGCAGCGAAGTCTTCTTCTAGACAGAATCGACCCGTCTGCAACGTGTCATGGGACAAGTTACAACGAAAACGTCTTCTGCTTCGGAATCTAATCCGTCTGCCGTTGAAGTTAATTGAAGGACAGGGACCATCGAACGTGCATTCCGGCATCAGCACTCGCAAAACCTCTGCCACGGAAACCTCAATAATTTTTGTCACAGGACCGTGTAGTAATACTTCATGGGACAAGCGTGTGTCAAGAACGACCATTAACGGGCAGCAACTTAGCTTTAAACTAAAAAAAATCACCTTGCCACGACAAGCTTGTGTAAGTTAAGATACATTTAAGGCTATTATAAATTTTGATTATAAAAGAAACTTCAAAACTTCCGACTTTCGAATTCTTAATGCTAATAAAATTTATAAAAACAATTTATATGTTATCAAAATTGTAACAACATTTGGCTTCGTTTGGTTCTTAAATAAATCATAAAAGAAAATTTAAATCAAATAATAAAACAAAATTTTTTTTTATTTGACAAAAAACCTATCAGTAATCTGTCACGTTACAAGTCACAGGACATTGAAGGTAAGCCAAATAACTGTCTGCTTCTTCACGTGACATCCAATATAAGGTCACGGGACGCTTCACGCGACCGAACATATATAGTTTACGGGACACTTCACGTGACAATACAGATATAGTTCACGGGACACTTCACGTGACAATACAGATATAGTTCACGGGACACTTCACGTGAAAATATACATATAGTTCACGTGACAATCAATCTCTTTAACATCGCGTCAATACATAAGATCACGGGACGCGATAACATCAAAATAAAACGAAGTAAAACATAAGGTCTCGGGACCGAATGATGAGTTTCCGAATTCACAACTAAAAATAATTATTTGCTCACTCGATTATTACAGTTTTATCTAAAGCTTTTATTACTATTAAATTTTTTTTTAAATGAATAAGTAGATGCACAAATGTTGATACATAAATTTAAAAAAAAAAAGTATATTACGCACCTAGGCAGGAAAAGTAAAGAAAGTCCCAGCTCAACAAGATATTAAAGTTCAAGGCGAAGCCAAGAGCAGGAACCAAGAGATCTGAGGCTTTTCTACTCCTTACCATGGTGCGTATACGATTTTTCTGCTCGACGATGCCGGAAAGCAACAACTTCGTTTTGCGCAGCGGCCGGAAAGCTGGCGCTTTTCAGCCAGAGGGCAAAAAATCTATTTTTTTAGTACGTACGATTTTTTTTAGTTTGTTTAAAAAATAAAAATATGTATTATTTACTATATCTACAAAATAATGTAACTGTAATTTTGCTATGCAAGTTATATACAAATATTGTATTTAATTGTTCAACCTTGAGGCATACATTAAAAATCAAGCACATTGATCAATTTATAAACCTAGTAAGTGTAAAAATCACTTAAGTAAGGTACGTTTTGATCAAGAACACCCTTAATAAAATCTAGTAGACTAAATTTATTAATTTTAATATATTTGTAAAACACAACCCAGAAAACTATGAAAACGATATTAAACTCAAAAAATAAAAAATGATTAAAGAAGCACTTAAACGAGGCTTTTTACAAACTTAATAAATAAAAATCAATACTAAAATATAAATTATATAATAATTAACGAAAAAACACAGTATAAACTATAAACATCTACAAATTCATTTTTTGCCTTAAAAAACATACATTTTTCATGAAAAAACACCCTTAATAAAGTCAAATCATTCCCAAAATTTAATTAGTTCTTAAGTAAAATATAAGTAACATGTGTGCCAAATTTCAAGTCCATATCTTTATTCCTTCGAAAGTTATCGCGCAACAAAAATTTGTCACACACACACACAACACACACACACACCCACACCCACACACACCCACACACACACACACACCCACACACACCCACACACACACACACTCACACACACACACACCCACCCACACACACACACACCCACACACACACGCGCACGCGCACACGCACACGCACACGCACACTCACACGCACACGCACACGCACACGCACACACACACACACACACACATAGTTTTCACTATAAAAAACATTGTTTTGTGGTTGTACTACGTCAATTTCAAAACTAGCTAGACAAACATTGCTGTGTTTTATTTGCCTCTAAGATCGAGCATCCCTACCATATATTACTAAATAAATATTTTATTTATTTTTATCCTTTTATCCTTTCTCCTTTAATCAACATACGAAAGAATAAGGCCCAGGGGCCGACGATTAATTCTACGAACTAAAAATATATTTAATATATTTATAAATCTACGATCAATAGATCGTATATTACACCGATAAAGCCCAAAATTTATACAGACCATCTACAACAGAAATAAGACAAATGGTGTGAATTTCAAATCAAAATATAATAATTTAATCAAATTATTGAATAAACTAAAAACACTTTTTCTCAGTATTCTCAAAAACTAATAAATAAATATATTTGAAATTTTAACCTCAAAAAGAAAAAAGACAAAGAAAATATCTGGTCTTTCAAATTATTCGAGATATGGAACCTTGAAAAAATTTTAGCTTTTCAACAATAACTTAAAATTGACATAACCTAAAAAAAAAGTAAAAAAAGAAAACTAAAGCTTTTTTTTTCTTCTAAAAGATGCACTTTGTCCGAAAAAAATATTAAATTTTAGTATATTAAAATCGCAAAAAACAAATTTCCCAAAACAAATAATGACAAAAAACAATTAAAGATCGCTAAAATAAATTTTTTCATATTTTTTCCCAGATTTCTTTTTAAAAAACAAATCAAACCCACTTTGTCCAATTACAATCGAAAAACAGGAACATATTATTTTCTGGCGTTAAAATCTGTAGGGGAGAGCAGGGCAAACCGTCGTAAAAATAGTTGAGCCACTGTAACTAATAAATGTAACATATATTCATATATTAAAATATACGAATAATTAAGTGAACATCTCATGAATAAGAATCCACAAGACTTTTACTTATTATTAGTTGTAATTTGTATCAATAGCTGAAAAACAAGTCTGTAAAATACGACGGTCGTGCCCCACCGCGGGGCACGCACCGTCGTAAGGCGGGGCACGTCCGTCATGGGGATTTTGCTCGCTGCAGGGTAGAAAAGAAATCTGCTGATGATGCGCTCCGCCGCCACCAGAGGCGCCGCCACCGTCACCGCAAGACGTCTGCTTCGACTTTTCCTGCAAAACCTAGCGTTTTCTCGTGCCGGCCGTGCCCCGTCTCTACGCCGGAGCTTGCCCCATTTTTATAGCATTTTCAAACGTTCACCAAATTGTTTAAACAAACTTTTGAGCAAAACTAAAATAAGTGCTTTGAAGCTAACGACCCAAGCTTTCAAACGCACATAGTTTTCACTATAAAAAACATTGTTTTGTGGTTGTACTCCGTCAATTTCAAAACAGTTCCACCTGTTTTTTGACTTCTCATTTTCAACTTCATTATTTATTAATACTATTAACTTTTTTTGGCTCAAAACTTTATCTAAAAATATTACACGCGTATCTGATTAAGTTTACCCAAAAATTCAATTCTTTTATGCATCAGTATTAATTATAATGTCTATGACGGTTTGACCCGTACTGCCGGTCGTGCCCCGCTCTCCCCTTTTTATCTTCTGAGGTCGTCTGCGTAAAGCAGCATACAAAAAAAATTAATATCTCAAGAAATAATAATCCGTCAAAGCCCAAAATTTATACAGACCATTTACAACTAAAATAACGAAAATGGTGTGAATTTTAAATATAATAATTTAATTAAGTTTTTGAATAAACTAAAAAAATAGATTTTCACAGTTTTCTCGAAAATATATATATTTATATATATTTATATAAATGTAATCGAAATTTTAACCACAAAAAATATAAATTACAATAAAAATCTGGTCAAAATTTTAAATCAATATCTGTTAAATTATTCAAGATATACAACCTTGAAAAAATTTTAGTTGTTTATTAATAACTTAAAATTGACATTACCTTAAAAAAACCGCTGCTAACTGCATTAGCAGAATGCTTTCTCAAAGAGTTTCCAAAAACAAAATCAATGATATTAAAAATCTCAATATTATACTTCTTTAAAAAAGAAAAAATCTAAAATCAATATGAGTAATTAAAATATTTAATATTTTTCATTTGTTTCCAAAAGCATTTGAATAAAGTACTTTTTGATCTAAAACTTCCTTAACAGATCCAATTAACAAAATTCATTAATTTACATACGATATTAGTAAAAAGCAACCCAGAAAACAATGAAAACAATATGTAGTTCCAAAAATAAAAATTTTTTCAAAAAAACTCTAAAATACTATTTGATCAAAAACACCCTTAACAAGGTCCAACTAACGAAATTTCTTAATTTTGTTGTAATATTCGTAAAAAGCAACCCAGAAAACTATGAAAACAATATGTAGTTCCAAAAATAGAAATTTTATCAAAAAATACTTAAATAAAATACTATTTGATCAAAAACACCCTTGACAAGGTCCAACTAACGAAATTTCTTAATTTTGATGTATTATTCGTAAAGAGCAACCAAAAAAACTATAGAAACGATATTGAAGTCAAAAAATAGAAATTTTTTTAAAAAGCATTTGAATAAGGTATTTTTTTATCAAAAACATCCTTTGTAAGGTCCAGTTAACGAAATTAATTAATTTTAATGTAATATATGTAAAAAATAAACCAGAAAACCATGAAAACGATATCAAACTTAAAAAATCAAAATTTGTACAAAAAACACTAAAATAAGGGTCTTTTACAACCTTAATAAGTTTGAATCAATACTAAAGTATAAATGACATAATAATTATCCAAAAAACACAAAATGAACTCTAAAACATCTACATTTAAACTTAATATTAGAAAATTCGGTTTTTTTGCCTTAAAAAAAAATACATTTTTCATAAAAAACACCTTAAATAAGGTCCGATCATTCCCAAAATTTAATCAGCTCTTAAGTAAAATATAACAAATATGTGTGCAAAATTTCAAGTCGATATCTCGATTCCTTCAAAAGTTATCGCGTCACTTAAAATCGTCACACACACACACACACACAACACATACACACACACACACACACACACACACACACACACACACACATACACACACACACACATACACACACACACGCACGCACGCACGCACGCACGCACACACACACACACACACACACACACACACACACACACACACACACTCTTTTTCTAAAAATTCGTTTTTTGAGTTCAGAAACTTTTAAAACCTTAAGAAAACCAAAAAAAACCAAATCGAAAATTTTCACCGTTACAAAGCTTTCTCCTCGAGAAAGCAAAAAGTAAAAAAGGAAATTAAAGCTTTTTTTCCTCTAAAAGATGCACTTAGTCCGGAAAAAATATTAAATTTTAGTACATCAAAATCGCAAAAAACAAATTTCTCAAAAACTAATAATGACAAAAAACAATTAAAGATCGCAAAAAATTTTTTTTATTTTTCCAAATTTCTTTTTAAAAAAATTGAATCCACTTTGTCCGGTCAACATTGAAAGATTAAGACATATTTTCAAGCATTATAGTCTGTGTAAATCTTCTGAGGTCATCTGCTTAAAGCAGCGTACAAAAAAAAATCAATATCTCAAAAAATAATAATCCGATAAAGCCCAAAATTTATACAAACCATCTACAACAAAAATAAGACAAATGGTGCAAATTTAAAATCAAAATATAATAATTTAATCAAGTTTTTGAAAAAACGGTTTTTCACATTTTTCTCAAAAACTACTTAGTAAATATACTTAAAATTTCAACCACAAAAAATCGATAATAAAACAAATATCTGGTCAAAATTTCAAATCATTAGCTTTTGAATTATTCGAGATATAAAACCATAAAATAATTTTAGTTTTTTAACAATAACTAAAAATTGACATAACTTACAAAAAAAGTAAAAATAAGAAATTAAAGCATTTTTTTCTCTAAATGATTCATTTTGTCCGGATACAAAATATTTATTTTTAATATGTTAAAATCACAAAAAACCAATTTACCGAAAACTAAAAATGAAAAAAAAACAATTGAAGATCAATAAAAAAAATTTTTTTATATCTTTTCCTACAATCCTCATTAAAAAATACTTTGAAATCACTTTGTCCGGTCAAAATCGAAACGTACGAACATATTTTTTTTGGGAAGACAAAAAAAAATACATCTATCCATACGCCAAAAAGTGGACACACGAAAATTTTTTTTCATAAAAATAATATATTCCAACTTCTTACACCACAAAAGACATTTTCAACACAATTTATATAAAAATTTTTCCTGCATGATTACAAAGCTTCCTCTATGAGGAAGCAAAAAAAATTTTAACAAATAATTATTATTTTTTTTTCATTTGATTATGATTGTTTATTTATTTTTTAATTATCAAACTGGGATAATTTTTGAAATTTAAATTAACGTATGCAAGAAACTTATCAAAATAATTATAAATTTGTGGATCTTTATCAAAATAAACTTAACTATTAAGTCAAAATTGTCCACATTATAGAAAAATTACCTTTGTTTTTTTCTTTTTACGATTTAATTGATTAATCAATAATTATTTAAATAATGTTACGGGGCGTTTTATTACACCGACTGGACCTGACCGTATATCAACCACCGATGTTTCCTGCTTATGCCTCCGTAAAAAACGCGAGACTCCTACTTGCTTTTGGACACACTCCTGGTGTCCTCATGGTGTCCGGCTATTCGCTCTTGCGTGTGCACACCGGCTGTGTACAAGCAAATGACAACACGGGCATTTAACAATAACAATAAGCTTTAATGCCAAATAAATATGCGGGCACGAGCCGCTATTAATTCCCGGTTGTAAGTGTGACCATGTCCGATGGTTCTGAGAATCCCGTTCTCCTTGTCTTCTCCTGGAGCAGCTCGGAGGCGTCCCTCCAAGCACCGTGCAGAGTGTATAGGTGTGGAGATCTGCTCCACGCACCACTGTATCACTGCCACTCGCTTGCACTTTTTCTGTCTCCAGGAAGCCGTGAACATCGTACACAGGAACACTTGCTTGTTCCGTTCACGGTGCGGACGTGCCATGCCGACTCATCGTATCTCTCTCGCACTCATACAGCGAGCCTATACTCACGCGACACTTTCACTTTGACGTGTGGGGCCGCATATCCCGTATGTCTTTCCGCGCGACCAGCGTCTCTCTCACCTACCGCTACTGCCTAAGCTACAGCGCGCGCTCTCTTGCTCTCCTACGGCAATATACCCGAGCGCGCCTATCTCTTTCTCTCACTTCGACACCTCGTGTACCTACATACTCCCAACCCTCGTGTACCTACATACTCTTCAGCATGGTCAGCTGCTGTGAGCTTACCGACGGTGCCACTATGTTGCGAGCCTGACGCCCGTCAGAATAAATTGCAAAAAAAGTTAACAAATGCAGAACCAAACAATGCCAATCGATACTACATGAAAAAAACCTCTGCTAACTGCATTAGCAGAATGCTTTCTCAAAGAATTTTGAAAAACAAAATTAATTATATTTAAAATTTCAATATTTTATTTCTTTGAGAAAGAAAAAATTTCAATTTAATATGATTAATTAAAATATTTAATATTTCTAATTTGTTTCAGAAAACACTTAAATAAGGTACTATTCGATTAAAAAACGCCCTTAATAAGGTCCAACTAACGAAATTTCTTAATTTTAATGTAACTAGATTAGTATTGCGCGCTTCGCGCGCTCTTAACATAGCCTAAGTTAAAATTTTATAAAAAAAATTAAATTTTATAATTTTGCAACATTTTCTCATTCTCGCTATCATTTTACGCGACAACTGATAAAACGCTAAAATTTAACTCAATTACGATATTTTCAATAAATTCGATATTTTCAATAAATTTTTTCGTAACAAGATTATAGGTTAGTGCGTGTTTACGGTGTTTTTTTTTGTATATATTTATGCAGACTGATGTATATAGATGCGCGCTAACCTATTATATGTCGCACCGCACTACTTTGTCGATCAATTACTCGTAAATACACATCCCTTTTGAATTTTGTTATATTTAAAGAAAAAAACTAAAGTAACTTTTTATTTTTAAATTACTTTACTTTTCAATCTAATTATTTTGAGTTTATTAGAATATTAGCGCTATGTATATCAAACTCAACCAATCACGTTAGATTTTGAACAGCAGCCAATCAGATAACGAATAAACTTTTTGAGGTCAGGAACCTTCAAGACGTCAAGAAAACAAACAAAAACCAAATCGAAAATTTTCACCGTTACAAAGCTTTCTCCTTGAGAAAGCAAAATAAGAAAGTGTAAAATAACTTTTCTCGCTTAAGGGCTTTATTTTATTGCTAGTACGTTATAGACAATTAAAAATCATTAAAGAGTGACAAAAATGGCTTCGGCACATGCTTAAGCAATCCCAAATATATCAAATCTTTTTGCGGGATCATCTACAATTTGAAAAAAAAACTATACTTGTTCTTTCTTTTTTTCAAAATGTAAATAATACCGCACAAAGATTTGACTTATCTGCAATAGCCTAATGGGCCGGAACTACTTTTATCACCCTGAAATAATTTTCAATTGCTTATAACGTAATAACAACAAAACAAAGGTTCTGAGAAAAAAAAGCATTCTAAAGTTTCTTTTTATTTTTTTGTGTAGAATCGATTGGCTCAGTTTATTTTTACATTTCTTAACTTTTTTGCAATTTTTCTAAATAATTATTGTTTAAACAATTAATCGAAATAAGAAAAAACAAGGATAGTTTCAGAATGTGCAGAGGTACGTATGATAGTGAAAAACTTGAAAAAACCCACAAAAATCGGCCTTATTTTATGATTTTTGCTGATTTTCAGCTTTTGATGTTTTGTTAACAGTATATAAGTATATGTTAATCGAAAAAAAAGTTATTTTTAACATAAATTTTGCATATCTAAGCAGTAAGGACTTACAAATCCTCTAAATTATGAAATTGGGCCAGCAAATTTCTCACTTTTTCCGACTATTTCACATGTAATTTTTTTATTTAAAATAGATAGAAAAACGATTTAAAAAAGAGATTAAAGTACTTAAAATTAGCTTTAATTTGGCTTTTTAAGCGACTTAAAACATAGTTTAGAAGCAAAGTTACAGGGAGGCAAAGTATGATAAAATAAATTTTTTTATTTTTTTAGTAATAAATAAACACGTGATATAATTTAAAAAATTAATGTTTTTATTAAATTTATTACATTATTATTATTTATACATTTTCAAAGTACATTGATATACATTTAAAATTTTGACGTGCTGATGTAATAGTTATTTTCATTGCTGCAACCGTAATTTTCCATCGGGAATCCTTCACATCAGCATAGTAGGGCGGCACAAGACCGCGTACGTGACAGTATTCGTAGAATGCGTGTCTTAGCTTGCTTCCAATAGTCCCGTGAGATTATGAGTCATCTTAGGACGCGTATCTGCTTGTAGATTTTTCCGCTGATTTTGTCAATCCATGATTACATACTTTGTAGCTAATCCTCCTCGTCAGATGTTGTATCTTGCCATTCCATATTATGATGAAAATTTTTCATTTGCTTTACATTATGATGCGCACACATTGACTTATAAGCTCGATTATGATTTGGACAAACACGGACTTGCTTTGGATGTTCTAATGCTGGATATCTGAGGTCAATCATATTAGATACTCTAAAGTCAAAGCGTTCTAGCCATGTCTTATTGATATCGCCTATAACATATATCTTGCTAGCATTATTTAAATTCTCTCGGAGCACATTTCCGTTTTCTATATAATTAATTATGCCAGAATCCCAAGTCAAACCATAATAGCACATTTCAAGCCAAAGATTTTGATGCTTGTATTTTTCAGTCAATTTGAGCCAAGAAAATGGTGGTTTGAAGAGAAAGACTTGAGGCTTAGCGTTAGAACTAAGTGGTAGAATAGCCAATTCTTTGAGAACAAAGTCGTTAACTGGCTTTTTAAATCCCTAAACATTTACTACATACTCCATCGTAGCACTGAATGAGCTCGGCTCCCTCACCTTATTATATTTATAAACTTTTTTTCTTTTAAACAAGTTTTTTCACATCTTCGCTGACAGGATTGTACATAACAATACGATCGTGCAGAATTAAGCAGTAGCCTGAAGTAGTAGCGGAAAAATTCTCTCTTGATTCAAATTCTAAGCGCACATCTACTGGCGCACTTTTTAATGCCTCGTTTTGCTTAGAGCAATCCATCATAATGAGAGGTATGTGCGTA
>JAPYZE010009966.1:0-12436 GCA_030522805.1 Leptomastidea abnormis
AAAACTAGCTGGTCAAAAATTCTGAAAAAATTCACATGGATCCGTGACGCTCTGAATAACTATTCTACCAAGTTTCATAACGATCTCTGTATTTTCGTTGCACCATTGAACCTCCTTAAAATTGACATAACCTATAAAAAAAGTAAAAAAAGGAAATTGAAGCTTTTTTTCTTCTCTACAAAATGCACTTTGTACGGAAAAAAATATTTATGTTTAACACGTTAAAATCGCAAAAAACCAATTTTCCGAAAACTAAAAATGGAAAAAAAAACAATTGAAGATCGTTCATAAAAATTTTTTTATATATTTTTGCACAGATTCCTCATTTAAAAATATATCGAATTCACTTTGTCCGGTCAAAATCGAATCATAGAAACATTATTTTTCAGTTGTTAAAATCCACATTTCTTTCTAGGTGTCATATGCTTAAAGTAGCATATATAAATAAATTAATAACTCAGAAAATAATCATCCGTTAATTAAATCATCCAAAATTTATACAGACCATCTACAACAAAAGTAACGTAAATGATGTAAATTTCAAATGAAAATATAATAATTTAATCGAGTTTTTGAATAAATAAAAAAAACAGTTTTTTGCAGTTTCCTCAAAAACTAATTAATAATTATGCTTGAAATTTTAACCAAAAAAATATATAATACAGCAAATATCTGGTCAAAATTTCGAATTCATATATTAAAAATTATTTAAGTTATGAATCTTTAAATAATTTTTAATGTTTTGACAATAACTTAAAATTTACATAACCTAAAAAAAAAGTAAAAAAAGGAAATTAAAGCATTTTTTCTCTCTAAAAGATGTATTTTATTCAAAATTGATTTATAAGTTTTTACAATTTTATAATCGCTAAAAACTTATTTTTCGGAAACTAAAAATTGGCAGGATATATGCTTCGGCCTCATCGAAGCAATCGGCGCAGCCAGCGCCGCCGACCAGCAGCAGAGAGAAGGACGCTCTCTGTCTCTCTCCTTTCCACCATCCAGCCATCGATGACGCCCGCTGCTGCTGCACGCCACTCGCGTGCTCACTGCTCAACGCGCGCTCTCCTGAAGCACACGCATAACGCACATAACTTTTTTTGTACTGCTACTACGGTATATTGCAAATCACCTTCTGTGATTCAATAGAGTTTCTCCTTGTACTTAGAGTTCCACGAGTGTATTATCCATAATTAGAGTATTTCATTAATTCTGAATAAAGTGTTTACAGTGAATATAAATTCTACGTGTTTTGCTTCTTTGATCACCTGTACCTCGCCCATTCCTCGAGCGACTTTGCAAGTCAATGTTGAAATAATCCAACAAGTTATTGGCCCATCCGGGAGCTCGAGGTCAGGCTTGGATGCATCGCGGAAATTATTCGAGATAAGAGAGTGTGTGAGAGAGAGATTTGCAAGCACGCGTAGATGCTTTTGTAATAGAGAATGTAAAAGTTAAGAGACACGCGAGGTCTTAATCCCGAGGTTTTTGCTATAGCTATCTCTCTCTCCCTCTCTCTCTCTCTCTCTCTCTCTCTCTCTCTCTCTCTCTCTTTCAAGTGTATATCGTAGTGCGAGTATCAGTGCATATAAAAATCTGTGTAGTGCGGGAGATTTAGAAGTTTTGAGTTAGTGTAGCGTAGGTGTTCGAGACAAGAAACAGAAGTATCGAGAAAGTTTTTTTTTACGTGTGCGTGTTTAGACCGGCAAAACGAGATCAGGCCGGCCGCGCGTTTCCGAGAAAAGCGCACGCGTGTGAGTAAGCAGCTCGTAGAAGCGAGACACGTGCTACATTCTAGAGAAAGAGAGAGCCGAGTTTAGACAAAGATGGTCGAAGCATTTATTACCGGCAACTTGGTTTCTCTCTCGGTGTGTTTCAGTTAGATGTTGTTTTGAGTAAAGTCCATTTTCAATCTTAATATATTTTCTTTTCCTATTTAGATGTTGATTAATTTTTTTTATAAGCAAAATTTTTTTTACTTGAAATTAATTTTTTTTAAATGATAATTTTTTTATTTTTATTTTTGTAACCGCGTTTCGAGTTGAGTTGTTGCCTGTACTTACGATGTAAATTCGATGCAAACAAGCATCGTAACACGAGAAAAATAAAACCATAAAAGTAAAGAGGTCGTAAGCTGTGCTGCAATTTTCTTTCAAATTTGTGTTTTAGCTCTAGTTAAAAAGAGCAAATATTGTTGTTGCCTAAAGACATAATACCGACCATGTTTTGAGGTCAACGTACGTGCTAGTGCACAACTCTCCTGTTATATGTTACACGCGGTGCGGTGACAGGTTGGGTGGGAGTACATGCGGGAAACTTAAAGCTGGGAAGTTCGACAATAGGTGTTAGCTACGGGTTGAACAGGTGGTGCTGTTCGATTAATCGGGCACATCACAGAAAAATGCATGCATGCTAATTTTTTTTTAATGGTGGTTACTTTTAGACGAAATCAGAGGTCTAAGTCATTAGACATTAAGAAAGGCTCAGATCGCCTATAGTAGAAGAAGGTGAGGTAGATCTCTATCCTCGTCATACTCTGAACTACCCGGTAACTCCTGGGCACAGCAGCACCAATTCCACTTCACCTGCGATCCAGGGGGATGAAGTTAATGGCTAAGGGATGGCTCCTAACGATTTAGGAGTTGAGCGTCCAGTCCATAATAATGAAGAGTCAGGAGAAGGGACGACTGGGAGTAGGGAATCTGAAGATCAGAGTCGCAAAGAAAGTTTCGAGAGGCAACATCGTACTGTGATCGGACAATGGCTTGATCTCATAGAACAGACGTCTTTATTGAATAAAAGATTGGGTGCGACTACTCTATCAGTACTGATAATTCAAGAGAGTCAGGAAAAAGTAGAAGAGTCATTGAAGAGAATTGAAGAGACAAATCGCTAATCTAGTCAGGCTATTGAACGTATGACTAGAGCGATTGAAAAATTAACTGAATTTTTAAAGTCAAATGCATCAGGTCAAGCACCTACAAACAATCATCAGGTACGTGAATCTGATTCAAATAATGAGTTTAACCAAAATAGAGTTACTGGGGCTACTTTAGCAAACTCAACGATGATTGAAAATGGGTCGAGTCAAAACGATAGAAGTAATATGAGTATTTTGAACAATTTACAGCAAATGAACGCGTTATCGGTTCTTAATCAATCCGTAAGAAATCTAAATAGAACCTTGGGACAAAACGCAACTAAACTAAACTTTAAGAGAATTTACACGCTAACTAAAAAGAATTCTTTTATCGTGTGGTTTGATCATTTAAAATCTGAATTAAAAACGAGTGATTTACTAGAAGTCTTAGAATCTGAGAGATTAGATGATAAATACAGTAAAGATGAAATTGATAAAAAGTATTCTGTAGTTAGAGAATTGATCATCACTCATTTAGACGAATACTATCACAGTAAAGTTTTAAATATCTTGAATTCGAGGAAGTTTATAAAGAAAATTGAAGAGTTTAAAGCGGCAGAAACAAATTTAACCGCGTCATCAGTTAAAACTAAATTGTATAATTTGAAAATCACGAGTAAAGAGGGTCCCAATGATTTTATAGACAGGTTCAATGCAATCATTAGAGAATATGAAAATTGTGAAGGGATTACACCACCGATCTCCAAAGAAGAGAAAAGGTCTGCATTCTTTTAGGCAGTTACCCCAAAATATAAAGAAATACGAGTAGCAAACTTAATAAGAGTACAGACTACAAAATCAGAAATGAGTTTAGAGGACATGAAAATTAGTATAGTACAATTTCAGAGTGGTAGAAGTCAAAGAGACAATCGTCCTGAAACCCCCAAAGCTCAACAAGCTCGTGCAGGAGAAGAAAAGAGCAGCAACAGGCCATCCAACAATAGCAGGGAGACCCTCTGTTACCGCTGCAATAGAACTAGGCATATGAGAAAAGAATGTCCTCTGGCAAATTTTAATTTATGGTTCTGCTATCCATGCCAGAAAATCATGGATCACAAAGGAGAGAATTGTCCAAACAAGAATAATCCGACGGCCCCTGGGTATGTTAAAAGTACAAATAATAAATTTAGAGTTAGAGATAAGAATTTTAGAGGTAAGAGCAAAGGTTATAATAAAGATGGAGTAAACAAGTCAGATCTACATAAAACTAAAGTGGGTAAGGTCTCGAAAAAGAAATGGCCGTCCAAACATCAAAAGAAGGATAAAAAAAGTTCAAAGAAACCTAAGGCATATGAAGCAGGTAACAATAATAGTTCCATAAATAGAGATAATAAAATAACCTTTATAGCTGATTCAGGGGCAACCCACCATATTGTTAGTAAAGGTTTTATTTTAGAGAATTTTGTAAAAAGTAAAAATGAGGTAATTAAAAGCGCAAATAAGGGTGATTCTGCAATTATTAAAATAAACGGTAAAGGAGATTTAATCTTAAAATCAGACTCAAGTAAACAAATCAAATTAACAAATCAGCAGCGCGTAATATTTCAAACAATCTTATATCACTAAGACAATTCGCAGAGTTAGGATTAGTAATTTTATTAGACGACAAAACTTTAGAAGCTTATGATAAAGAATCTAGTAAAGTATATCTCAGGGGTGTATGAAAAACCGAATTGGATAATTGAGTTAGAGGTAGAAAACACATCAGAGAAACAACTTCAAAAGAGAAAACTAGAAAAATATGCTTTTATGGCGAAAATTGTCTTACTATAAGAGTTTATGGAACAATCTCAAACGGACATACAGAAGTTACCAACAGCACAAAACTCGAGTCTTAAAGACGATAATTCTCAAGATCTTGTTAAAATTGGGAGGGAGAAGAGCCATGAACCGACGTCAATTAAAAATCACATTGAGTAAGAAGATTTGGAGCAACTGCTTGACGAAACAAGAGTCGATAGAAGCAACAATTCTGAGATTAATAAGATAGATGAAGAAATGATGTGGCATATAAAGTAAGGTCATGTTTCCTCAAAGTATTTGAAAGAGTTAAGAAAAACGGAAGATATACTGAAAAATGTAACGTTCAATGAATTCATTCAAGATTGCGAGATTTGTACTCTGGCTAAATTAGAGAAACAGCCATTTCCAGAAACAAGAGTAAGAGCAACCAAACCATTAGAGAGAATCTATGCAGACACCATGGGACCAATTAAGCCGGAGTTGCATCCTGGAGGAAATAGATTCTTAGTTGTGCTTATTAATGATTTTACAAGATACTCACAAGTACATCCAGTAAAAACTAAAAACTTAGCTAGAGAGTGTCTAGAAGAGTTTCTAAAGCACATGAGAAGTTTACTATAAACAAACGAAAAAGTATGTTACATTCGAGCCGACAACGGGACAGAGTTTACTGGAGAAAAATTTCAAGAGTTAATGCGAGTTGAGAACATAGTCAGTGAGTTTGCTTCACCACACACGCCTGAACTCAACGGCACAGCTGAAAGGTTCAATAAGATTGTACAGTGGAAAATAAGAGCGTTGATATTCGACTCTGGGTTACCAAAGAGTATGTGGTCTCTTGCTTCAGATGCAGCCACTCACATCTACAACAAAACACCTCACTCAGGGATCAACTTCGAGACACCATTGAGTAAAATTCAACAAAACAAGAAGTCACACATAGACAAACTAAGACGTTTTGGATGCCTGGCCTCTAAGTTCTCAGAAAGAGCAGTCAAAATGTTTTTGGTTGGTTTTACACCAACTGGTCGTGTTCTATGGCATCCAGAGACACAAAAGTTTGTTGTCTCTTGTAACGTTAAATTTAATGAGAAGATCGTTTATAAAATCAGCAAAGAGAAGATTGGCAATCAAGAAGAAATTAAAGAAGAATCAAACAATCAACTAGAGTTCGTAGAGGAGAAAGAAGAAGTTGAAGGTGAAGTAAAAGAACCACCAAAGAAAAAGAAAAGAAATCAAACAACAAAAGAAGTACCTACTAAAACTAAAGTTTTACCAGAGAGAAAAGCGAGAACTAACAGACCTACATGGTCACACTTAAGAGTAGCGCAAGCAGAATCTACAACTTCGAATACACTAATCAGCGATGAAGAGGCTCATGCATTTATAGCCCAAACCAATAAAGATCCTGCAAGTTTTAAAGAAGCTTTTGAGTCACAGAGAAAGAAGAATGGATGAAAGCAGTTAAAGAAGAACTACACTCAATAAAAAGTAATGATGTCTGGGAAATTGTGAACCAACCGACATTTGACAAAGATGGAAAGACAATTAAAACTATAGATTTCAAATGGGTTTTTAAGAAGAAAGTTGATGGTCAAGGAAACACGACGTGTAAAGCAAGACTCGTCATTCGAGATTTTAAGGATACGACTGAGTATGAGATTAGAAAAACATACGCTACTATTTCTAGACTGCCAGTTATTCGAGCAGCGTTAGCAGTAATCAACAAGTACAACCTAAACGTTTGTCAAAAATGGACGTCAAGTCAGCCTTCCTAAATGGAACATTAGAAGAAGATATATACATGGAAATTCCTGAAGGCATTTCTTTAGATTCTGAAGTTAAGAGAAAGAGAGCATGTAAGCTCAAGAAAGCTATTTACGGTTTGAGGATAATTCCAAAGAGATGGAATGAGAGATTTACATTAGAAGCTCAAAAACTTGGTCTAGAGAAAGATATCAATTAGCCATAATTGTTCACTTGGCGCAAAGCTAATAAAATGGTAATACTGGCCTTATATGTAGATGATATTCTTTTGGCCAGTAATAACTTAGAGAAAATGAATAACATTAAAATGAAACTGAGTTCAGTATTTAAAATAAAAGATCTTGGAGAACCACAGTTTTATCTCGGTATGAATATAAAAAAAGATTGAAATTCTCGAGTCTTGAATTTAAATCAGAAAGAGTACATAGAAAAAATATTAGAAAGGTTCAACATGACTGACAGCAAGCCGCAGAAGACCCCAATGGTGACCAGACAGCTCCTTACCGAGAAGCCATGGGAAGTCTACTATACCTAGCAGGTGCAACCGGACCATATATTTCCTTTGCAGTAAATCTTTTATCAAGAAATCAAATTAAGCCAACGGATGAAGACTGGTCAGATGTTAAACGAATATTCAGATACCTTAGAGGAACAATCGACATGGGTTTAATCTTTAGAGGTGAAGATGACAAGATGATAGCGTTGACAGATACAAGCTTTAAAGACCACGATGATTCTACTACAACTAGAGGAATGATCATCAACTGTTTGGTGATCCATTAACGTAGAAAAGTTACAAGCAGTCGTACGTTACTCTCTCAAATAGTAGATTACGACCCAAGGCCGCGAAAGTAAAGAAAATCACAGATCACCAGGATACTAACCAAGGATATGGTGATCTGAGGCTTCTTTACTCGTGGCCATAGGTTGTATACTATTTTTCTGCAAAACGTCGCCAGGAAGCCACAACATTGTTTCGGGCAGCAGCCGGAAAGTTGGCGCTTTCCGGCCGGAGGGCAGAAAATTTTTTTTTCGAAAAATCGTACTTTCTGACTTCTTACATCATAAAACACATTTTTAACACGATTTACAAAAAAATTTTTCTTCATTGAGGGAGCAAAAATTGAAAAATAAATTTTGCTCAATAGTACTTGTTAAAGATAACATCAATTCAATAAAAAAAAATTAAAGTCAATTTAAGTTGTGATACATAAACAGACAAGTCCAAAAACAATCGTATTTCATCAGTAAGTTAATTGTGCATATAATTCCTTTATATTGTAATTAAATTTAATTATATATTTAGTATGTTTTTCCGTGCAAGCTCAAGATTTAGTAAAATTAGTTCGTATAAAAAAATATTATTGCACATTTAAAAAATCGCTGCTAACTGCATTAGCAGAATGCTTTCTCAAAAAATTTCGAAAAACAAAATAAATTATTTTTAAAATTTTAATATATTATTTCTTTAAGAGAGAAAAAATCTAAAATCAATATGATTAATTAAAATATTTAATATTTTCAACTAGCAACTGTACCTCGCTCACTAACGCTCGCTCGGTTTAGGATACTTTGTTAGGTCTACCACTTAGAAGACACTATTATATAATTAAGAAATAAGGTAACTCTTTATGATTAGAAATAAATTTTCTTTTAAGTATTTTCTAATTTACAATTAAGACAGAAAAACATAACAAAGGAAAAAAATCACAATGCAAAGCAATATATGTAAAAAATCGTAACTTTATAATCTTATAAAATAAATGATGTACAAATAACGTGTCATAGAGAAAATCTTGCGTGCACTGATTTTCTTGACAAAACTTATTAACATTAACGATACTTACTTACTGCAGCCTTTATTATTTAGCAGTATATTATAAAGGTAAACTATATATGCAGAGATTAAATATGTGTAATGGGGAAAGGACAAAGATGATGCTACTTTACTACCAATGAATTGAACAGACAGTTAGTTAATATAAAAACAACATAAAGGCATTCATTTAATAATTGAACATGTGTTTTATATGAAACACACTAGAATGCAAGCTAGGCTCAGTAAGTGAATCGAATACTACGGGAGAACGGTTGTCGAGATATCAAAGGGGACAGGGGGAAAAACACGCACGCCGCAATGAAAGAGACACCGACGCGAGCAATTAGCAGCTATATGCGGCACATACCTTTTCTTTTGTGTAACCTAGTGGATTAACGTTGGCGCCTACAGGCAGCTCTCTAGAGACGATGCCGCCACGAGCCCAGAGTACTGCCTCTGCCTGTCCTCGTCCACTTTACTCGCAGATGCTCCGCCTTATATCTCTATCTTATTGCACTAGTGCACTATAACACGCAAGAGCCGAGTGTATTTTAATGCGCGCGCGACGCCAGCCAAGCACAGAGTGACTTCTCCGACGCCCGCTCTCCACTCAACGAAGTAGAGGGAGAAGGAGAGACACTGCCGGTGCTCTAGTTAGAGAGAGACGGCAGAGCAGTCCCCACCGCTCGCCGCGCCATCGCCCCACGACTCTCTTGCTTGTCCGCATCAGCCGGGCAAGCATAGAGAAGGAGTGTGCTGCCCGTATTGTCTTCTTTCTCGCTCTCATGGGTGCTATAGCCTGCTGATATTCCCACTTGGCTGCCACAGTTCTCGTTCGCGTCTGCATCTCTCCCGCTGCTCGTACATGCAGCTAACTTGGAGAGTACTGGTGTGCGGGTAGCTCAGTGTGCGCTCAGTACATATATATAAAGTCTACGTTGCATTACGAAATACCACGTTACAAACGACATCAAGTACTCGATACCTTGACATACTTACTGGACAGCATTACGAGAAAAAGTGATTTTAGATCAAAATTCCTGTACCGTTATACCGGATATCGTTATCGAAAACCCAATACCAAGACATAACAAGTAACACAAGAATACGTGGTTTTAGACAAAAATTTTTGTAGCGGACAACCTGGACATCGTCTTGAAAAACCCTATACCTGAACATATTTAATAGCCCAAAGATAAATGATTTTAGACAAATATCTACAGCTGACAACCTGGACATCATCTTAAAATACACTATACCTAGACATACCTACAAGGAAAAGTGATTTTAGGAAAAATTTCTGTAGCAAACAACCTTAACATCGTCATCAAAAACTCTTTACCTGGATATACTTAATATCACAAGGATAAGGGATTTCAGACAAAAGTTTCTGTAGCGGACAACCTGGACATCGTCATCAGCAATCTACTGCACAGACGTCATTGGTGCCTTCAATAGTACAGATTTCAAAAATAAATTTCTATAGAAGACAACCTGGACAGCATTATCAGGGACCTGGTACCTAGTTCAAGTGCTGGAAAGATCATCTGCCTACTATACATATAATTATATTATAATATTATAAATAACCATATTTTTATTTAAAATAAAAATTACTTAACAAGGCACTTCAATCGATTTAATGTCAGGTCAAATAAAATTTTTTCAAAATAGCACTGAAATTACTCTTTTTCTATTTCAAACAAAAATTTTATCACAAGAATAGTAATTTAAAAAAAACAATTTGTTGTGGGACGGCTAACAGATGTGAAACATAAAATGTTGTAATTGAAAAAAATATACATAATCCCAACAAGCGATTTTTAATTAATTTAAAGGTAAAAATAATGCTGCTTAAACCATGCCTTGCGCATGTTTAAGACGAGTCACTTGCTTAGAATTTCTATAATTTTCTAGATGTAGGATATCAGACAAGTGATCCATCATCTTAAACATGCGCATGGCATGATTTAAGCAGCTTTATTTTTACCTTTGAATTAATGAAAAATCGCTTATTGCGATTATGTACATATATTTTTTTCAATTAAAACTTTTCATGTTTCACATCTGTTAACCGTCCCACGACGGATTGTGTTTTTTTTTATAAGGGCCGCATACTACAGCATAAATCTTAAGCGTGGGATAGACTGGCATTTTAGATTTTTCGGGAAAAAAAATTTTCATGTCAAAATTGAAGACTAAAAAATGTCATTACAAATTAAATTTTATTTTACTTTGTCTGAAGTTACAATTAGCTATTATCTATAGTCTGTTTAGATGTACGGAATCGGACGCACATTAGTGCAAATAAAAACGCCGGTAGTGTAATGAAGGGAGAGCAAGAAAGAGGTACGAAGCATTACTAATAAAAATGCAGTGCAGTGCGGTAACTCAGAATTTAGAATGGTTAACTGTCGGTATGATGGACATAGAGAAAGAGAGAGAGGGAAATAAAGAAAGAGAACGCGCTAGAAAGCCGTAGGGACTTAGATAAAGCGGTGGGGAAATGCTATATAGAGGAAGAGAGAAAGAGAGAGAGAGAGAGAAAAAGAGAGAAAGCGCTTGCATATGACACAGTCGCAGCAACGATGGGGAGCGGTGGGGGGAACGCTGTAGTGGCGAGAGCGGCCGAGCGGCGGCGGCGGCGAGAGCAGCGGCGACGGCGGCTCTGGTTATGGAAAAAAGTGTATACGAAACAAGCGTCGCTCGAACCCCCCAAACGCCGCAATAGATGTTTTACATCAAAAAATCGCTGTAGAGGACAACTTAGACATCATATTCGACTACCTCATACCTAAACATACTTAATATCACAAGGAAAAGTTATTTCAGACAAAAATTCATGCAGATAACCTGGACATCATCTTCGAGTACCTTACACCTAGACATACTTGATACCACAAGGTTAAGTGATTTCAGACAAAAATTCCAGTAGCGGACAACCTGGACATCGTCTTTGAGTACCTTATACCTGGACATACTTAATACAACAAGGATAAGTTATTTTAGACAAAATTTTCTGAGCGTACAACCTGGACATCATCTACGAGTACCTTAAAACTTGACATACTCAATACTACAAGAATAAGTTATTTCAGAAAAAAATTACATTTACATTTAATCTTAATATTAGATAATTAGGTACTTTTGCCTTAAAAAAATGTACATTTTTTATGAAAAAACACCCCTAATAAGGTCTGATCAAGCCCAAAACATAATCAGCTCTTAAGAAAAATATAACAAATATGTGTGCCAAATTTCAAGTCGATATCTTTATTCTTTCAAAATTTATCGTGCGACAAAAATCGTTACACACACACACACATGCACGCAAACCCACACCCACACCCCCACACACCCACACCCACACCCACACCCACACACACACACACACACACACACACACACACACACACACACACACACACACACACACACACACCCACACACACACACACACACACACACACCCCATAGATCCATCGGATACGCGACTGCGCAAGCCGGATACCGTCGCCTCCGCAGGCGTGTGCAAGGAGTGCATACGCAAGAGCAAATAGCTGGACACCACGGGGACACCAGGAGCGTGTCCAAAAGCTAGCATGTGTCTTGCGTTGCTTACGGTGTAAGCAGAAAACATTAGTGGTTGCTGGACGGTCAGGTCTAGTCGGTGTAATAAAACGCCCTTTAACAACCAGCTCCCACGAACGTGGTGGATGCTTGGCGCGGGTCAAACAACGTGTGTCCGGAAACGAAGGAATTGTTAGGCGCAGGCGTGATGTTCAAGGGTACAAAATCACGCGACATTTAAATAGCCAGTGAGCGTTATTTTTCAAAGGCTGAAAACCGTTGCGTTGTGTTGTGTGTGTGCGCGCGCATAAGCTCTAGTGGCGAGAGCAGTAGATATACGCGCAGCGCAGGCAGTATATTAGAGAGCAAATGTAAACAGAGCTCGGTCTGTTTACGTCCGTCGGTAAGTTCCAAAGCAGAGGCTTTTGGAAACATCAAATTTTTTACGGTAGGTGCAACAGATAGAAAAGATATTATTTCTTTCTCTCTAAATTAAAATCGGGTGGTTTGATTTTTTCCTTTTTGCTTTCTCAAAGAGAAAGCTTTGTAACGGTGAAAATTTTCGATTTGGTTTTTTTTGGTTTTCTTGACGTTTTAAAGGTTCCTGAACTCAAAAA
>JAPYZE010010000.1:0-12833 GCA_030522805.1 Leptomastidea abnormis
GGGAGCCGGCGACAGTGGACTTGAAGCCACAGTCTAACCTAACGTAATTTCTAACTTTTCATCATTGCCCCAAGTTCACTCTTGGGTAGATATAAGGAAGAACGATCGACAAGAAGAAGACAACTGCTCATCACTGAATAGGAGCCGACTGATTGCGAGCGTTCATATACATAAGGTAGAGTTAAGATATTGTTAAACTTAAATCGTGCTTTGCGTAATTCGATTCCGAGACCGTTCTCATTCCGCGATGTGATAGGATAACTTCAACTTTGTCTAAATTCCTGCAATTTGTAATTTGAGATTATAAAATTTAATTCATTGAATAAAATAATTAAAGTGCTAATTTTTCGAAGAGAGTTGTTACAAATTATTTCTTGACCTTATAAATTACTATTATCATTATTATTATTACATTAATTATTACTATTTGATAAATCTTATTTCATTTATATAACAAACAAATAATATAAATTGGTACAATCAATAATTCTACAACTCTCTTCATCGCTGCTGACGTGGTGATCATTAGATAAGGACAAATAAGGCCTTGGGGCCGATGGCTGATTCTCCAAAATAAAATAATTTATTTGTTGATCGAACTCATCGAGATCCATCCTTCTCTCGAAGGCGAAATATAACAGAATTATAAAGATATAATAAAGATTTGTAAGAGTGAAAGTCTATGGTAGATCGAAAAATGAAACCTAATAAGCGTAGGGCCTTATTTACAGTATAAGACAGGTGACTATCAAATGAGAAATTAGACGAAAATATAATGCCAAGGTCTGAGATCTTGGAAACCCGACTAATCTTATTTTGAGCGAGAGAGTAATCGAAATATAACGAGCCAGCTGATTTTCTAGAGAACGATATTAAGTGACATTTTTCATAGTTAATACTAAGCACGTTATCTAAAGACCATTGCAGTAGCTTGTCGATCTTAGATTGAAATCTCATAGCGTCCGCAACACTAGAAACCTCCGTAAATATCTTAACATCATCCGCATAAACAATGTGTACAAAGTTACTAAAACAGTTGGCAATATCGTTTATGAAGATAATGAAAAGTATTGGACCAAGGTGCGAACCCTGCGGAACCCCGGATGTAGCCTCCACCGACGCTGAAATAAAGCTCCCGATACGGACGGACTGACGACGATCCGATAAGTATGATGAGATCCACTGTAATAAATGGCTTTCTATACCAAAGTCACGCAGTTTTAACAGAAGAAGAGGTGGTCTACTCTATCGAAAGTCTTTGAAAAGTCAACATACAATGAATCGACTTGTTTACCCGCAGACAGGGCATTAACAATGTAGTCGCTGTAGACCATCGAATTAAATACAATAGACCGTCCCTGACAAACCCTTACTGCTGCTCGATAATCCTCTCCAGATAAGTATTTGTTATGTAGTCTGTGACAATTGAATCCAATAGCTTACCCAGAATACATAACATGGAGATCGGCTTATAATTTTGGATGTCATGTTCATCATCTTTCTTATGAATAGGTGTGATAAATGCCGATTTCCACAATTTAGAAAAATTACAGGTTCTTAAAGACATGTTAAAAAGGTTTACTATAGGGATTCTCAGAACCGTCCAGCAATGCTCAAGGAAGAGTTGAGGAATACCGTCTAGGCCTGAATTCGATAATGAGTCGAAGGCGAGAAAAGCCTTATCGAGAGCTTCAGGGGTAATTGTCAGAGGTTCAGAAACCAAATCATCGGTAACAAAACTCAAAGAATTAAGCGACGATCTAGAATAGATAGAACCGAAATGAGCTGAAAATAAACTGGTAGAAGATTAATATCTTTAGCTTGACAATCACGCAAGTACACCCGAGGACAATTAATTCTTCCCGTAGTAGCCCGAAATATGCAACGTCGCACCTAATTTTCATTCATCATTAGTTTTTTAACTGATTAACAGAGGGCGTTTATCAATGAAAATTAGGTGCGACGTTGCATATTTCGGGCTACTACGGAAAGAATTAATTGTCCTCGGGTGTACATATTGGACGGAATCTTATTGTCAAATTTAAATGAATTTATAAATTTCCAGAAAGACTTCACACCAGTGTGCAGACTCCTTTCGGCTCTGTCAATGTAATTATGGTAAAGACTACGCGATAATCGAAGGCATTCTTCTCTAGCTTTTTTAAATACAATATAGTCATTATCGTCACTTATCACTTTTCACTTACAATGTAGTTTTTTTTAACAATAATACGGCTCAACAAATTACTGTCAAACCAAGGAGGGGTGGTGAATGGGCGCGTCTTAAACTTAGGTACATGACTAGAGATTTGCTCATTAACAATAGAATAAAAATTCTGTACACTAGATTCCAAATTATTAATGTCAAGTAGCGTATACCAGTTTACCCCTCCCAGGTTGGACAGAATCTGCTCATAATTTGCCTTATAATAGTTCAGTCTGTCAGATGTAGAGAGTTCCAAAACACAGTCACTCGATAAAGTACACTTGAAGAAGCAGGACTTGTGGTGGTCATCACATCTGACCAAACAGTCGGACAAATCCAATGGAATAACCTTAAGAGATGATGCAAAGAATAAGTCCAGTGTATGAGATTTTGTTGGATGCGGTGGAAAAAGCTGGTCCAAGCTAAAATAGCTAGCAGAATTCAGCAGTATATCCACACCGGCACGCTGATCAGATGTAATGTGTTTGAGAGTTGAGACAGCACAGTCGGCAACATTCCACAGCACATGAGAGAGGTTGAAGTCACCGCAAAGGAAAATATTATTTTGAGAAAATCCAATAGCGTTCCTATCAAGAATATCCGTTATCTCATTATAAACCTCTGGAGCAGACAAAGGAGGAACATATGCAGCAACAATGAGATATCCAACTCCAGACACAAAAAATGAAACACATAATGATTTAGATATTTTGCTACGCTCTTTGAAGACTGGGTGAAACTGCTTGCTGATGGCGATGAGAATGCCTCCCCCATGCTGCTGATCATTAGTTGTGGCTGCTCTGTCTGCACGGTAAATTTCATATCCTGACATACCCAACTCAGCTGATGAGATGTGTTCTTTCAACAAAGTCTCAGTCAGGATAATGACCTGTGGTGTGAGTGACAATTAATGTAAGTTGGATCTGAGAAAAGAAATTTTGTTGACTATGGACCTGACATTCTGAATGTAGAGGCAAAAGTCAGTACACTGACCTATGTGTTTTTTTGGCATCTAGTCTGACCCTAAGAGCCTGATGTCTGAGATCTGTGAGATCTTTGAGAGCCAGATCCAGAAGAATTTGAATTTGTTACTGGAATCGACGTAGGTACACCATCCACATATTTCATCATATGTTGTTGTTTGTTTGGGTTGCTCTCATTGTAATTGTTTACTTGCTCGTACAGCTGAGCAATCTGTTCCCGCTGCAGCTTGGTTTTGTCTGTAGTCACACTGACACCTTTGGGTAGTTTAGTCTTCTTCTTCTTGTCTGTAACTATATCCAACACTTTCTGCTTCGATGAGAGAGTAACACAAATAGGGCGAAGTGGGTTGTTCTTATCCCTTTTGCCTTGTCTAGATATACTAATATTATCCAAGTCATCATCAGATATCTTAAATTTTTTCAAAATGTCTGTGATGGTGTCCACATCTTTATTATAGGCGTTGGGACCAGTAGGTTCAGGGATTCCATTTACCATAATATTACACGACCTGGCTCTTCTATCTTGAATCTCACGGTTCATAGCCTCAAGGTCAGCTGTTTTCTTAACGTCACTTTTGAGTTTGTTGATATCCTTTTTCAATTGTGGGAGACAGCTGGTTTCGGTCATTAAAGTGGCTACATCCTCCTTTAGCTTTTTTGCATCAGCAAATAAGGAGTCAAGCCCTTCAATGACGGTATAGGTGTCATTAAGTTTTTGTACAGAAGCAGAAAACTCTGCAGCAATTTTAGCTAGGTTGGAGTTACCACCAGCAACAGTACACTTTTGACATCTATAGATTAGCAGAGGCTTGACCTGCTTCAATATCAACACTCGCTGTTCAGTAGCGGATGCGCCAGTGCATTCCTGAGTGCCATGGAAGAGATCGCTGCAGCTAGTGCAAACAATTATGACTGAGTTGCCATCAAAACCTTTCGCACATGCAGCGCAAGTCGACATGGCGAAAAAGTTAGGTTAGATGATTAACGACAGCCTTAGTCCTGGATATACTTTGTCTACAAGTGTAATTATTTAATTAATCGGAGCACAGTGCTATAAAAAGTAAGTCGAAGCACTAATTAAATAAAAAAACGTAATTCCACCTGACAAACCAAGGCGGAAAACTGGAGCGTGCAAAAGATTACCGCACACCCGACCAGCGCCACCACTCTCTCTTTTATACCAAAAAGAAAATGAAGTTAATTTATTTTTTGATAATAATTACAAGAATATGCAAATTTAATTAATACAAATTACTCGCGAGCACAAGAAAGAGAAAAGCGTTTTTACGCTGTAATTGATTTTATATGGTTATTATAAGGGATAGTGCCTAGCATGCATTTTTATTAATGCCTATTCTCAGGTTATGGGTACACAGTGTATCGTGTCCGGGCCCACAAAAGGAAAGAGTAAGGAAATTGGAAATGTAGGAAACCTTTCATGTACTGCCAGACGCAATGCTACACTCAAGAGTTTTTGTAAGGAAAGGAAACCTCTCCATTGACCGCCGGACGCATTGTCGCGGCCAACTCACGAGGTGGAAAGCAATGCCCAATCTCAACATAACAACACATATAAGAAATAAAAAGAAAGTAAAATATTGAAGTAATTTCAGCTGATACTCATTTATTTAAATTAATAAAATCCAATGCCTTCATGGCTACGCGTGTCTGTTGAGATTTGTCAGGGCGAGAGGAGCGATTTCTCGACGAGGCGCAGCCTGGATTTAACAATCGACCAGGTCTGCTGGCCCTCTGAATGAGACTGACTAATCGCTCTGCTGCTCCGACGTCGATGAGCTTTCTTGCTTGAGCCGCCGCGACGCTGATCACGTGGTCGCAGAAAGAGACAGCTAATACTTAAGCTTGAAATAACTATCTTGATTGTTTTTTAGGATTTACGAATTTCTGAATAATCGGTTTCTCTTGACATTTAACGTACGGCATTTTTACATTATAAAGAAGTAGCATATAAAATTATAAGGATAACAATGCATAATTACAAGAGTTATGTTAATTACAAGAAAAATGTTTTAACTCGAAAATATAAGTTTTACTTGCGCCAGTATAGATGCAGCGTTATCGCTCTGTTGCTTTGTGTGGTGCTTTGCTTCGCACTCGGGTATGATACCCCGACGCGCTCACCTACTATACCCACTGTACAGCAGTCAGACTTACATATATGATTCTATATACACGCGCACGTGTTAGTGCGTCTTTATACTACTATCTCTCTTACTTTCGTGTGTTATATGCGTCTATAGCTACTGTGCATTGAGTATCGCACGCACACAAACGCATTGCTAACTCTTTTTATATTTCAAGCGCTTTTAAATAATTGTAATGTTTAAATAAAAGAAACTTATTGTTTTTTATATGATTTTAATATCTGCCAAGCCCAGACGTCACAATATATATATATATATATTTCAATATGGCAGCTAAACATCATCAAAGCATAGCAGAAATATATGAAAATGAAGCATTTGATTTAGAAAGATCTGTACAACATTATGAACAAGCAGCTGATTACTTTAGAGGAGAAGAAAGTAACTCTTCAGCTAACAAATGTCTGTTAAAAGTTGCACAGTATGCTGCTCAATTAGAAAATTATGATAAAGCTATAGAGATCTATGAGCAGGTAAAAATTTTATAGAGAAATTTTATGTTAAATTTTTTTATTTACTAATGCTTTACTTACGTTTACACAACAACTTATTAGTTTTAACATTCTTGCACAAATACAAAATTGTAATCAAATCTTTATTAGCCATTTTATAAGACTTGGTACAATCACAATTATATTAACAAGAAATTTATGTAAATTTGTTTTATACTCTATTTATCTCTTAAGCAAACTTTTTACTCGCTGTATATTCTTTGCATTTACAGTAAAAAAAACTTTTATAATAATTCATGATTGATAGATGAATAAATATTTGTCCCAGGCTGAGATCAAATCAGTGAGTTCCTGTTTGTGAGACAGTCATCTTACCATTCGAGATACTTAGCGATAGCTAATTTACAACAGTTAATTTCGTCTTTTAATTACAAATAAAAATCTCTTTTCATTTAATCTACAAATGCAAAAAAGAGTCTCGCTAGTCAATTGAAAAAATAAATTTTGGGAGCGAAGCTTTTTACATCCCATTTGGCTCTTTATTAAAGAGACTTTTACAGAAATCTAACAAAAACGACCGATAGTGATGACCTTGACACCAGAGCCGCTGTACTCTCTTTTTCGCCCCCCTTTTTCGATACGCGAGCTAGCGCTGCTATTGACGGAGAGGAGAGACTTAGCAGAGCTGCCGAGCTGCTATTCTCTTTCTCTCCATTTTTTCGCCACACCATAGCTCACTCTCCCTTCTTGGTGAGGTATACACGTGCTTTTTAAATAAGCGCTTATTATAGTAATTTTCTAGAGTAACTAAACCACTGGGCGTCAGGTGGCACTGATCAAAAATTAGGTAATGTCATTTCATATGTCATGTTATACATTATAGGATATACCTATTTATTGACTGGCCTGGGGCCTACGGCTAGAGATCCAGTTATTTTTCGGATTATTTCTATATATGTTTTTATACTTTAAACAACTACCATGCGTCAGACGCGTGAAAAAAAGCTTTTTTGCATTTTTTAATGCCAAAATTAATTAGATTAATTTCAACATAAATTTATTTTGATATTAAATAATTACTACTTAGAAAATGCGAAAAAGCTTGAATTTTTTTTATGCGCCTAATCATGGTGTTTGTTGTAACTTTTACTAATTTATCAATATTCAATGCATATTCTTGTAAAGAAATAGAATCTTAATTTCTTAATTCTTATTTTATATTAAATAATACTTTTTGAATAGTAAATAAAAAAAACGCTGATGATGTTGCTATCTTAAATCCTTTTATTAATTATAACAACGTTTCGGGCATTGTAAGCTGCATGCTCTGCTCCTCTTCAGGTACAATCTGACAAAAAAGAAAACTATAATTTAATATCACAATATTAATTAATACGTACACTAAATAAATTAGTGCGAATTGGACTTACAAAGCAAACTTATAGACGGCCGCTCGGCACTGTGGTGCAGATGAAAGTTTCGCGAGTACAAAGTAGTCGCCTAGCGAGCTGAGATATATAAAGGCTCAGCTGCCCCTGTGTGAGTGTGACTATGTACACAGAAAGTAGTTGGCACGCTCGACGGCAATGACTCTCTCGCTGCTGCGGCCTGACCCCCTCCACTGCCGGGCGGAGTGATGTATAGGCCTACGGCTTTGTTGTCACTTGCGCTTGACGTGAAGAGACTCTATGTTTTGGGCGGTGATCCAGTCACGCCTGAGGGCAGTGATATCAGTGCGGGAGCGCGTGAGTGCCGGACTTATGCGGACATTTCATTTCTTTTTCACCTATTTAGCTTGATTATGGCTGTTGTACAGTAGTAGTATTTGTTGGTAGATTTTGTATGTTTTATCGTTAAATACTAAAGCCTGCGGGTAATCTTAGAAATCTTTTTCCTCCTTTGTAAAAAGTAAATTATTATAACACATCAAAATTTGCGCCAATATAATTGTTAAAATGTACATATATGATGTACATACTGGTTGAGAAAAATTTCATTATTTATAATATTGCTAAAATTTAGGAAAAAATTTACGTATATCAATATTATAATTTTAGCTATATAATTTAAAAATTTAAAAAAAATATAGCAATATAATTTTAGCAATATTATAAATTATAAAATTTTACCCAACCAGTATGTACATAGTATGTACATTTTTACAATTATATTTGCGTAAATTTTGATGTGTTATAATAATTTACTTTTTACACAGGAGAAAAAAGATTTCTAAGATTACCCGCAGACTTTAGTATTTAACGATAAAACATACAAAATCTACCAACAAATATTACTACTGTACAACAGCCATAATCAAGCTAAATAGGTGAAAAAGAAATGAAAGGTCCGCATAAGTCCGGCACTCATGCGCTCCTGCACTGATATCACTGCCCTACGACGAGACTGGATCACCGCCCAGAATATTGAGTCTCTTTATGTCGAGCACAAGTAACATCAAAGCAGTAGGCCTGTACGTCACGCCGCCCGGCAGTGGAGGAGGTCATGCCACCGAGCGTGCCTACTACTTTCCGTGTATACACGCATAAACAGTGCTATAAGTCAATCGTCTCAAGAAAGCGTAAACCTCTTCGGCTCTCCTATATTCCTTATATGTCTACGGTGTCAAGACTCACATCGTGTGGACTGTGGTCGCTTTGTAGAGCAGGAAAGATTACCCTATTTGAATTATTGTTTCCGTTCACCAACATACGATTTATCAAAATTTTTAGTACGATTTTTAAATTCTTATATACCTTCTGCAAATTCATATATAAAAAACAGTTTAGAATTGAAAGAAAAAATTAATAATTTAATTATTCCAGACGGTTACACTTTGATTGGTCTAGATGTTGGTAGTTTATTTACCAACACTAGTGAAGAAATCATTATTCAAGCAGTTAAAAACTATTGGAAATTTTTCAAAATCATATAAATCTGTCTTGAGATGAATTTTGCAAAGGCCTTTCTTTTATTTTAAATACTACCTACTTTCAATTTAATAATAGATTGTTACGTCCGGGTCTAAATACTCGTGTATCTACTACTCCAGTACGTTGATTTTCGGATATTATTGAATACCTCTCTATATTTTTAATAATTTTTCTTACTGTTATAATTTAAGGGCTAGCGTGTCCAGGCTTGTTGAAGTTTACCCCGTTGAAAAGGCGGTGAGTTCAGCGCGCCGGCTGATCTGTGACCCGGAAGAGGATACCGGTTAACACAAATGAATTAGTTTCTATTTTTTATTTGTTTTCTTGACACTTAATCCGTTTATTCAGTATTACACTTTTCCACTGTTACAAACATCAACACACCAACTTACAATCACTTATCTCTCCCAAACACAACTTAATACACAAAAGTCAAAGTTCAGTTGCAGATTTTTTTATTATTCCTTAAAAAAAATAAATCACGCGTGCTTACTGGGGTCTGTACGTTATTTTCGACTAAACTGAGTTTGTCGGCTAACGCGCGGATACATTCGTTTCATTATATTACGAATTAACTTTACAATACCAATTAAGTCCGGCTCGCGATAAAGATCTGGCTTATAGCACCGGACGAACCTTGAGATTTCGGATCAGACCAACTACGCGGAGCGCAAACACTCTCCTTTATGCCATCGGTCCCAACTACACTCCCCTCCAACACCTACATTACGCCGTTTCTCCGCTGATCGTCCCTCAAACGTTCCGCGACTCGGCGTAGTAATTTTCTTTCTCCCTTCTCCTAAAAATTAGATCTTGCTAAGTATCAAGAAATACATTTTTTCTTTTATACTATCAATTATTTAAGTTTGTAATAATATTTATAAAAATATTTTAAAGCAGGTTTATGCAAAGCTTACTTATTAATAGTGAAAATTGTAAAATTATAAACAAAATATTAATTTGTTCAAGCAATTACTAATTCGTTCCCGAAAAGGCTCATATTATTTTATTTCCCAAGAAGTTCAAGAGGATCCGCAACGCTAGCTTGCACTTTTTCATGAGAAAGCTTTCAAGCATCCTCTCATGAAATAAGACGTCTTCCAAACGTTCTCTTACTAAAATAAAAAAATGTATCGTCTTCCAAATCATTATAATTGCTTATCTTATTATTATAAAATCGTCTTCCAAATCATTATAATTGCTTATCTTATTATTATAAAAATTGCAAATTTCCAAAAATATTTCTCTTAAACATACCAATGTTCTAAAAGAAATTTAAATCCCAAAAAAATAATATAATTAAATAAAAAAAATTGAAGATTTTACGTATAAGAGAAAAGAAAAATAATAAAAGGGTTACTTGGATATAACAAGATATTATAAACAAACTTTCGGCTCAGGTATGGGCAGTCCAGTTAGTCCGGTCCTTTGTGACCTTGCTATGCGTGTTGGAGGAGCACTGCTTAAAAAATTTTAATTTTAATGTACCTATTTATTTTAGATACGTCGACAATATTCTCATTTGTGTGCCTACACGATTTATTGATTATACTTTATCTGTATTTAATAGTTATGATACCAATTTGCAATTCACGACTTAATTATGTATAAATAACAGTATAAGTTTTCTTGACATAAAATTAATTATACAGAACGATAACACAATAATAACTAATTGGTCTAGATAACCAACATTTTCCGGTAGATATTTAAATTTTAATTCACAACATCCAATTTCGCAAAAAAATTGCATTGTTTACAACTAAGTTGATTACAGCTTAAAATTAGCAGATAGTCAATTTTATAATGAAAATTTAAATTTTATTTATAACATTTTAATCAACAATAATTATTCTTATGAATTTTTAAACAAATATATAAACAAAAGAAAATCACACATTTTCAAATCTAATAGTAACGACATTGATAATATTAATTTTAATAATAATGTGTAACAACGAAGTCGCAAATTGCAAATTTATTTACCATTTATTGATAAAATAAATTCAAAAATACTGTCAGTTTGTAAAAAATTAAATATTAATGTACGATTTTCTCTGAATTTAATTCAATTCAATAATAAGGTTAGAAAAAGATATTACCTCAACAGAGCACAAGAGAGATATTGTTTACAAAATAAACTGTAACGATTGCAAATAGTGTTACATAGAACATTCTTCTAAAATATTAATAATGCTAGAAAAATAAGAACAAACGAACACAAGCACGACTGTAAAAATCAAAATATTAAAAGTGTGTTAGGAGAGCATGCAAAAAAACTAAGCATAATTTTGACTTTGATAATGTGAAAATTTTGGATATTGAGCACAATCAGAAAAAGAGATTATCTGAGATGTTGTACATACATTTCTATAACAACACTCTCTATAGAATGTATAATACGGACAAATTAACATATTCATATAAAGGATTGATTAATAAGTCAAAAAAGATTTTTGCATAGACATCGACCAGAGTCCGCACGATGTAAGTCTTGACGCAGTGCCATGCGGTCGGTTATAGGCTTGCTTTGTAAGTCCGATTCGCACTAATTTATTCAGTGTACGTATTAATTAATATTGTGATATTAAGGAAGTTCTATGGTTGAAGAGAGAGATGGCGATAGAGCACGTCCTCTATCTCTATTCTTCTGCTCAATGTTTTTTTTCTGCTCAAATATTCTCTCTCAGCTTCAATGGTGGTAATATTGCTTGTTTACATTTATGTATATCTACATTTTTTTATAACCTCCTTAGCTATTTTGCCAGTCTGACAAACATCATGACTGACACGCGCTTAGATGTACGCGTTGTGTACATTTTTAATAATTTATTCTCTACACATTTTTAAAATTGATAAATAATCGTTAGAAATTTTTTTATTTCTGATAATTTTTTACTAGAAATGTTTAATAACAGTGAGCACAACAGCGATTTCCCATAAGGTTATCTATCGACATAAAAATATTAATTTCTCGTCTCTCAAGTACCTCATGTTCTGAAATTTTAACTGAATCATTTTTAAGTTATTTATAATTTATGAAAAAAAATTCAGCCTGATTGCAATGTTAATTCCATTTGCCATAGAACTCCCTTAAACTATAAATTTCTTTTTTGTCAGATTGTACCTTAAGAGGGGAGCATACAGCTTAAAATGCCCGAAACATTGTTATAATTAATAAAAAGATTTTAGATAGCAACATCATCAGCGTTTTTTTTTATCAAGAAATTTGCATCATGCTATCATCAGCGTCATCTTCACACAAATGCTTTTTGAAACCAAGTAATATTTTATTCATTTATAATCAAAATAATTTTAAAACTTGCAAATAAATTAAAATATGTAATAATAATATATTTCGCTTTGCTCGAGCGAAAAAGATCCTATGCACTTAGAAATTCTTTACCTACTAGTGTCAAACGATATTGTATACTAGAAGATTATAAAAATCATTTTAGAGATGCGATTGTTGGATTAGAATGGGGTAAGTGTACATGATTTGTTATCTCTTAAGGAGATTTCAGCCATTGCATTGATATTTTAGAAACTCTATAGATTTATAATCTAATATAGCTATGGTTATAATATTTTTAGCAGTTATAGATTGTAAAAAGAATAAATTTAGAACGTAAATGATCCAGTTGTTTATTTAAGTACATCAAAAAGTAAAATACTGTTTTTCCTTAATTCTGTGCTCCTCGAGGAAACTGCAGCTGTAAGTTTAGTTTCTCTAGAGGTTACCTTGTCGCTTGCATATACCTAATTCTTAGTCTCTTATTCGGTGCTCTTAAAGTACACTTACTAATCATTTTTATTTATATCGAATTAGTGAACATAATTTTGGGTAAACATTTGGCAGAAAAATGCGAAAGAGAGGTTGAATTTTATTTTAAAAAATAACATATTTGATTTACATTATTATATTTTGATCAATGATTATTTTAATGTAGGAACACAAAATGTAGGTCAGGCACAGAATTATGTACACTTACCCTACTTAAATAAATGTGTGTTGGAATTTATCGATCGTAGAGGCAAAAAATGATGTGAACACAGTTGTTTTGTCTGTGCGACGTTTCGCCTGCTAATACGCAGGC
>JAPYZE010010005.1:0-16486 GCA_030522805.1 Leptomastidea abnormis
AATTGAGATTCCGAATATTAACGTATGTAGTGTCGCGTACGCCGCAGGCTCAGTTTGCTACTCAAACTTGCCTTCGTGGCGCTACCGCGCCACTTGATAGTAAATCACTGCATTTAATTAAGCGTCAAAGTAATATTCCACTTATGATATTGAAAAGTCATGTTAAAAAATGCAGAAAGAATCTGTGTTTTATATTAAATTTACCTAGTTTAATTGTTTATATATATATATATATATTTATATATAGGTATAGAAAATATGATTACATTTCAGAGTATACAAATGTAATAATTAAATAAAATGATTATAAATAAGTTGTTAAATTAATTTTTAACTTATTAAAAATCTAATAGAATAGACAAAAGAAGTGTTATTACAACAAAAAATTAAATCGAATATATTATATTTTAACCTTATGCAAGAGAAAAAACATTTTTAAATATTATTGTACAAAGGGAATAAAAATGTATTATGAGGAAGCTTTCTTTAAAATAATTTATATAATATCAAATTAATCAAATGTAAAAAATTATTTACCTTCGGAATGGCACTTGAAGTTCTAAATAAGCTTAGTAAGCTAACTATAGTATAGAAAACTATTCTTGATTTTTTAACCATGATGTTGTTCTCGAAAGAAGTAAGAAATACAACTAAATTTGAAGAAAAAAAAATTTCACAAAATAGTCTTAAATAGCATGAAATTTTATGTCAATCTTTCAACAAAAACGTGATATAACCTTTAACGATCCCATCAAAATTATCTTCTTAAGATATAGTGTGTTTTTCGTATACGTATTATTTTCAAGAAAAAAATACAACTATAAAAATAATATAATGTATTAAATATTAAGAAAATTCAAAAAAATAAAAAGTAATTTGAATGTTATAAATTCAAAATATATAAAAAAATAATCGTTTTGTGGCTGCTATTTCACTATAAATAAATAACTAAATCTGAGATTAATAACAAATAAAAAGTCTTCATTAATAATTACATTTTAAGCTCTTTTATCAAGTTACATTAATTTTGCTGTGAAGTTTAATAATAGTATTGAAATTGATTTGTAAAATTTGATACGACTAAATAGTTTTAATCATGCATTGTAATAGATGTGAATAAAAAAATTGAAAGTTACATATTTTTTGTTTTAAGTAAATTTTAAAATCGTTAAACGCGAAAAATAGAAATGTTTGCAAAACGTCAAAACAAGAAAATAAAATTTTATCAAGCTGCTTTTCAAACATGTGATAAAAATATTAAGTAAAACAATGTATTTTTTTTAAAAAAACAAGCAGTAAAAATTTGAATCGTAATCAATGTATCTTTATTTTTTAAATTTTTAAGTATATTTGGTAAAAAAAACAAACAATAAAAAATAATTTTTATCCAATGTTAATAATTCAAATATCAAAGAATAATAAAATAATAAAAGAACATAACAAAAAGATTGATCGTAATTTGTACTTGAAAAATATAGGTCTATATTGTGTTACTTAATTAACAAACAATATTTGATAAAAGAAGTCTAAAATATGTTTGAAGTACGCTGATTTGCATTTTCGTAACAATTTTATTAATCATCAAAAATGTTTGTCAATGCAGTTCGTTTCTTTTTATGTCTCAAAAGCATATTTTAACTAATATTTTTATAATATTTACAATAATATTTCAACGATCTTAAAAAATATTTTTAAATTTACCAATTGCACTTTCCTAATATTTGGCTATACCTACTTAGATTTTTTTTGTATAAAATTTTAAAGTAATTTAAACTTTTATGAGTTTTATTTTTTTTCTTCCAAAAAGTAAAACTGAACTGATTATATGAAAATTCAATATGATGCAATTTAGATTTGACAAAATATAATGGGCAGACAGATCCTTTGGCGTGTAATGTTTATTTTAAAAGATAAGTGATTACAAACGGAATTATTAGTTTAAACAAACGAAAATGAAACGTGTATGTTTAACATTTTTAGACAAATGTTGAGACATTTTGTATATTGTATCAGAAATGAGACTTATCTTATTTTTAGAATGACTATGACTGAATATATAATGTCTTAAACAAAGTAAAACTTATTACGTTATCGTACCTTTCCATCGATGAATTAATTTTAATTTATTTTCAAATCGTATATTACTTGTTTTCGAATTGCTGATATTCTCTCGTAAAAATTTAAAATGATTATCCTTCTAATTATTAGTAGATAATTAAAAAAAATAAATAAATAAAACAAAAAATTGGTAAGTCTTCTTAAAAAAATTTGATATTCAAAAGAAGCTTGAATAGTGCAAGTACTTTGGCTGCCTGAAGAAATTAAAAAAGTCTATTCGTCTAAAGTATAAAAAAAAAGAGGACAAAGTTTTATGGCTTGGAAATAATCAGACTAAAAGCATCTTGGTATTCTCCTAAATCAAACGATGAGAATTCCCAATAGTACCTAGTTTTTTACCTGTAAACTTACGACGAGGAAAGTTGGAATATTTATATAACTAGTAGATGAACATTTGCTTGGCTGTAAATTATATTGTAGGCCGTGTGATTTATTTGAAGTATATCCCTTAAGATATAGATACGGTTCTTGTAACAACAATCTAAAATTCATAAATTTTTTAAAAATCGATTTTCATCTTCTTCTTCAAAAAAAAATTTAGTTTTTAAATTTTTTACTAAAAACATAGATAATAAATTATACATCAAAAAAAAAAAAAAAAGAAAAATCGCATTATTGTACATAATACAGAAAAGCGTCTCATTTACCCTCCCCTTAAAGCATCTTAGCCCACGAAGGCTAAAAAAAAAATCTTTCTACCGAATTTGCATACACCGATACGCAGCTGGCGTGTCGTACCGGAAAAGAAATCCCGACACACTTTCGTTTCACCTTTTTCTTTCTTTCTTTTTACTTTAGAGGCACTCCACGTCTCTAGCTCTCTCTCTCTCTCTCTCTCTCTGCTTTAATGCGAAAACTCGTTATACGACTAAAGTTATATATATAAATATATCTATATACCCACACGTACGTTGATGTTTCTTCTTCTCTCGTCATATTATACAGCCTGCGTTATACTTACTCGAGTTTTCTTCTTCTTCTTCTTCTTCTTCTTCTTCTTCTTCTTTTTCTTCCGAGTGTTATGGTAATGATCGTGTTCGTAGTCCTTCTGGACGCGATTGTAGTCGAGCGCGAACTTGTGCTATTCTATTGTGTATATAACATATATGCAATATGTGTGTGTGTGTGTGCGTGTGTGTGTGTGTGTGTGTTTGTATGTATATACATATGGAGCTGAAAAAGCCCTGGCGTGGATATATGAAATTTCCTAATTAAATTTTACGATGAAAATGCGAGACTTGTTTATTAATGCATGTACGGGGCTGCAACACAATGCGCTAAATTAAATTCAACAAATACGTGGCAAATAAATAGACATTTGTGTTGAATTTTTCTTTTTTTTCTCTTTTATATTAAATATTTCCTCTCTTTGATTCATATTATTTTTTTATGATGAAAAACAATTTTTTTTTTGTTATTTTGTAACGTTTTATTAAAAATGTTTATTTGTTACAATACAAATTCATATATTGGGTAAGTGTTCATTAAAAAAATATGTATGTATTAAAAGAATTTGAAAATTTTTTTAAATATACTGTTAAAAAACATTTTATTGTATAAAATGTAAATTGCATTCATTATGGTGTTGTGTATATGCAGACTAATTTTAAAATCTGTTCCATATAAAGAAAAAAAAGTTAAATTCATTGCAACCAACTTTTTTGCAATTATAATGGTAAAATTTTAAACTACTTTAAAAAGAAAAATTTTTTTTAAGAACCGTGATAATTTTTCAGGAAAAATTGTATTTTTCAAAATTTTGATATTAATGCATATTTATGTGATTAAAGTTTACTTAAAATAGAACTTTTGATTTAATAAGATTAGTCAAATTTTACTTTATTAAATTCTCACAAATTTTCTATGAAATTAATATTAATTGCAAATTTTAACAAATGTATTCAAGTAATAAAACTTGAAAAATTCGAGAAAATGTATAACGCACGCTCTTATCGTATACGACTTTAAAAAGTGAATTATATTACCTTTTTTATAAATTCTTACTTTAAATGGGAATGAAATAATTCAACTGCTTATTGCTTTTCTTTTTTTACTTGAAACGATAATATCGATCATATTTTAAGTGACAATTTAACATAGGCAAATTTTTATTATTAAAGCAGTGAAAATCAATGAATAATAAATTGAATTTCAATTTGTTGACCATGAATTAATTTATGAATGCCATTCTCAATCGCATTCATTTCATCATCCATTACAAAAAATAAATGTCAATATTACTTTTAAAATAATTAATTTACAAATAAATAAAATGTATTTAATCGATTGGTAATTTATTTTCATAATCCAACTAATTAAATTAACAAAATAATTAATTACAATATTAATATAAAGAAACACATTGCATTTTAACATCTTGTTGTTTTATTTATTATACGTATATTAAAGTTATTTTAATTAAAATATCAACAATTCATTCAATTCACTGAGTGAACAAAGTAAGCTACTTTTAACCCTGCTAACTCACCTGTTTTATAAGGGTTTTCTTTTCTTTATGAGTGTTTGCTTTCAACATTCAAAATTATATTTTTGAGTTTGTTTTTTAAAAATAAATTAGCTTACTTTTCTTATTTATTTACTAATTCAATTAAAATAAAAAATTTTTAATTCATTATTCAATATTTTATACCTACTATATTAAAACATTAGATATTTTATTAAATATAATAATATTGTTAAATCTTAAAGATTTTGATACCAATTATCTCGATATTTAAAAAAACAAGACAATTAAAATTAATAAACTAATCAAAAAATTTGCACCGAGTCTTTAAATAATATTGAATACCACGGCTGGTCACGACGAAAAATATGAAATTTTCCAAACGAGCGAACGGTGAAGTAAAAAAGAAAAAAAACTGTAGGTGGTGAGCTTAAATCCTCGAATACTCGCCAGTTTTGCTTTTTCTTTTTCTACTCGTTTATTTTTCTTTTTTTCTCTACGCTCATTTAACTACTTTTTTGTTCGTCTTTTTTCTTGTTCAACATCGTTCCAGAGATGCTCAGCAGCAGTGCTGAGATGAAATGCACAGATGGAGAGAAGTATGAGCTTTTCTGCGGTAGTTTTTGATGATATGAAAGAATCATTGAATTAGATGCCTTTGCTTGTAGATTCTGACTTTTTAGATGTGAAATTAAATTATTTTTTCTAGCTTTGAAATGTTTCTTATCAGTTTAGAGGTATTATTTTGGAAAGAAATTTTGTGATATTTTAAAGAATATTATTGTTAAATAGTTGGGAGTTTTAAAATGTGTAATCAGGAATTAATCACCACATCAAATAAGTTTTGTTTTAAAATAAATTAAAAGATTAAAAGTTATTTAGAGTCATGGACTTTGCACCTAGACGGCTTTGCAACCACCAATCACGTAGGTTTATTAAAAAATCAGAATTATTACAGACAATTTTTTTTTCAGATATAATAAAAAGTATACTCAACACAATAAATTTTTATTGATTAATCTATTCGTTTTATATATTTATTTATATTTTTTATCAAACGCTGCACATAACATTAATTTTTTGTTATCATTTTTTGAAAATTCAAAGACTACGAGTTTTAAGTAATATATTTTTATTTTACATAATGAATACACGAATTCCAATAAAAGAGCACGAATAAGGCCAGAAGTGCTTTACTATTCACGTTATGATGCATGAATCATTTATTCATAAATAAAGCGTAAACGCTTTGTTAAAACGATAACATTGTAACATTACGTATTTGTTTACTTCCTGATGAATAATATTGATATTATTAGAATTTAAGAGGCCTTATTAAAAATAACCTATTGTTATTAATTATATAATCAAATATCCAATACATCAAATACATAGCTAATATCACTTTTATATTTAAGGATCGATTGCGATAAGTAACTTATATATCCATTCATATATTCATAAATAAATCAATCATTTCTAGTAAAAAAGACTCCTTTTTTAAAATTTCAAGCAAAATGTTGCATTTACTTAAAATTTTAATTATAGTCAAAAGCAAAAAGCGTATAAATACATTGTGCCTAAATTTTTCATTTCTTTTCACTTGACTCATTAAACATTTACAATGAAGAAAGTTGGGAAGAAGCCACTTATTGAAGCGGAAGCAAAGAAAGAAAAGAAATAAGAATCGAGTCGTTGTTCTCTTTCTCTCTCTTTTTAACTCTTGAAACTTACAAAAGCAGCCGAAAATTTTCTCCTCTTCCAAGCGCAAGCAACTTGAGCAAGTAATCTGAAGGAATGAGGGTATATAAGCTGGAGGTCTAAGAAAGCCAAAGTTTTGTAAAGTAGCTAAAGTAGCAGCAGCAGCTATAACAAAAGCTCACTGAAACGATGTATAGCGTAGCTGATTTAATGCAATAAAAGCACGAGAGCGAAAGTTCACGCGATATACAGCTTTGTTCTTCTAGAATACAAGGCTGATCATGGATCATGATCTCTATACCTATTTTCACTCACTCACACAAATTTTATAAAACATGCATAAACACGTTCTCTTGAGAGCGAGCAAGATTTATTTTCAAAATATTTCTTAGCTGGAGAAAGTTTGTGCTTTTAAAGACGAGCTTAATGTTATATTGTGTATTCCTCCAAGGCAGCAGAATCTTTTTACTTTACATAAGCAAATTCGATTTAGTTTGTGGGTAAGGATCAGTCTCGCTCTGACGCTTATTTGATTTGTATTACTTGACTTTGATCCATGTCTGCAAGTTAATGTATGATCGTATACTTCATACATCATTTTGCATTTGTAAATTTGAGTTTAATTTGAAAACAAAGTTAAATTATGATAATGTATATTGTATGAAGAGTTTTTTATTATTATAATTTGTATAGTTTATTCCTTTTATAAAATGAGTTAAAATTAATATTAATTGACAAGTCAGTGTTCATAAGAAAAAGTTTATTTAATGTTTAAAATGTTTATTTTTGTTTGAAAAATATTTTAATATTTTAAGTATCAAAGTAACTATTTTATTTAAAAAACTAAAAAGTCGCATCTTAACGTTAGAATGTTTATGTTTTGTTGTTTATAATAGACTATTTTTGTTAAGTTGCACTTTTTTTATTTTTTGCCCGTAAAATCTTCAAGGCCAATTCTTGCTCTTTTCGAATAAATACATTTTCTTGGGGCGGTGAATAATTAAGTAGATAAGTTGTATAAACTTGAAAAAAAAGCTTTAGCGAAAGAGAACTTCAGAAATGTAAGCAGAATAATTTTGAAAAGAAAAATTTAAGATTTTATGTCGCGTGGCTAATATTAATGGAAGAATAATAAAAATAGTCCATTTCATTTAAAATAAAGATTAGTAAAAAAATTTTATATTGGTGTAATAGTAATCATATATTCAAACTTTATCACTAAAACTTATAAATAATAATAAATTCAATCTTTTAAAAATCAAACATTATGAAAAAAAGGAAATACTACATGATTTTTCAAACAATAAAATATAAAAACACTACTATTTTTATTTTAAAATCAAAAATAAAACCCAAGATCCAAACATACTTAAGAAAAAAAAAAAGAAAGCACAAATTAAATAAAAAATTAAAACAAAGTCAGCAATCCGTCCTTGGCTGCAATAATTACCCTAGAGAGAGAGAGAGAGAGTGTGTGTCTGGCGTCACACACAAGCTGTACGTACACCACTTAAGCCATTTAGAATTTCAGTGTAAAGGGAAAAGGGCGTTAATTTTGCGGCGCCCTTTAAACATTCATATCAAAGTGAGGCGTTAGAATCCAAGGGTGTACCAGTTAATTCTCAAAGCTCCCAGTAGTCTCTATGAAGTCTTGCTTGAATGTTAAATGCCACCCCATGCGCACCTACGCGTCAAATCACTTAGATTCTTTGTGATATACAAACCGCACACATATACCCATTCACTGAGTGCATTCGTTTGAGAATTAAAGCGACTTCAGCGTATCTGATTAGGAATATTGTATGCGTGTACTGGTTGCTAATGAATTTTAACGCCTGAGTGTGTATACATTTGTTTTTAAAATCTTCGAGTTTTCACTTTTTTATTAAATAAAATGCTGAAATGCTTTTTTATGTTTTTTTTAAATTTTATTGATGTTATACATGAGACGAGAATTAAAATTTTATTCTTTATGACGCTACGTTATAATTTACAGGGTAAATAAAAAGAAATGTTCAAAGCTTTTATAAAACTTTGACATTTTTTTTATTTCAATTTTTTAAATGTTTGTATTTCCATTTTATTAATCGCACACAAATGTTACAGATTTTAAAAACCCGATTACTATTATTTTTTTTTATTTTCAATTTATGAAAATTTTGATGATTAGAAATTAGAAATTACAAGCAATTAAAAATGTTTGATTGATTTAACGAAAAATTGAAAACAAACTCAAGATACGTCTTGATGAGCGGACGTCGTGCTCCAAAAAATCTAAGAGCTGTCTGAAGAAGTCAAATTAAAAAGGGAACTCTCTTACCATTTAACGCTAGACTAAAATAGAATTTTACTTATTTCTCTCGTTACTTGATGTACAATCATTAAGTCTTTTAATTAAAAGGCGAGTGGATAAATCAATAGTACTTTACAAAGAGCAATTTTGTTATTCGCTTTTTAAGACCACATAATATATATATTCTATTGTTCATTGCTTTGTATGGAAAAATTTAATAAAATTTTATTTTTTTAATCCCTCAAAAATTATTCGTTTTCATTTTGAAACAATTGTATTCATTTATTTTTATGTAAATAAAATGTATTTACTAAAAAATGTTAGTGCAGTTTATAAACGAAGTTAAAAGTCGTGCCAAATATATTTCAACTTACCTTTGTCAATTTACTACGAATGTAAAAGAAAATTATTTTTATTTTTATGTTAGTTATTATAAATACCCAAAATAGCCGGTATCCATATACTTATACAAAAATAGAACTAACAAAATCACAATTAAATTAACTGAAGTATTTCTACAAACAATAAAATTTTTTCACTTTTATTATTTTTAGTATTTAATATTCTATAACATAAAAATAATATCGAGTATGATTATTAATTCATTTGTGACGTTTGTCTCAATAAATGCAATTTTATTAGATGAACGTAAAAAGAACACATTAATTAAGTAGAGTAAAAATAATAATAATGCACGCTTATAGCAAAGAATGATATGTAACTCAAAGTTTATAATCTCATTTTGACATACAAAATTTTAAAAATAAAATTTTTCGTTCAGCCACATATTATTATTTTCTCTTTATATTTTTAATATACTTGAATAAAAAAAAAAAATAAATGAAAACGTTCAAGGCAACTGTTATTTTAAAATATTCCAAAAAAATGAAATATTTAAAATTATTTTTAATCAAAAGAATACAAAATGAAGAAAAAAAAATAATATTATATAATGCATAAAATATTTACGTGAAAAAGATCTTTAACCGTTGGTTGGGGAATCGAGTGAATAAAAGATATACCTATACCGTGGCCATATATAAAAAGAACTATATACTAGTATGACGAAAATATCGCCAAGTTTTCCTTATGGACCCATCCTATTATTTTCGCCCTAAATCCCTGCTGTGAAAGAGAAAAATCGGTGGCTGGAAAAAAAAGGAGGGGGGAGGGGGTGGTGAAGGGGGAGAAAGAGGATGAAAGTCAAAAGGCATACGCGTGCGCTCAATGAAACAGGGAAACGAGCATCTGGTTGATAGTATAGTGAAGGTATATATATGTACAGTTGACTGTTCGCTATACCATACTGGCGCTTTTTGCGAGATTAAAGCGCTAGCTTTCTCTCTCTTGCACTTTTTTTTATCTCTTCTTTCCTCTCGTGTAAGCCGTTGAGGCGTCAAAGCGACAGTTGCCAAAGATCGACGGGACTTTGTTAGATATAAATGTACACGTTAACGTGTGTATGTGGATGTATATTTACAGAAAATTCTAGATACCTATACGTGTAATATAGGTTTTTCGAAAAACGTCTATACTAGGTGAAACGAACAACGAATTTACAAGTTTTTTATTTCACAGTCGGTATTTTTTTTTCTTTTTTCGTTTGGGTGAATCGGATAAGCAAATTCTTTTTTTTTTGAAAGAGGAGAAATGGTTGAAAAGGAATTCAATTCGATTCGATGTAAAGTTTTTATTTTATGTAATATGAAAAAAAAAAAAATTTATTAGTTTTTGTGGCAAATAGTGAAAGAAAGTTTTATTCTCATTACCCGATGAAAAAAATAAGTTAACAGCTCTCATCCAAATATTGAGATCATTTATTTTTCCAACTTATAACTCGCTAAAATTAGAGATTAAAAAAAAAGTCTTCCATTTGAAAAAATCTTTCACTCATTAAAAAACAAATGTTTGCATTACAAACTTTTATTACAAAAAAATCCATTTCATCTGCAATATAATCAAAAGACTATTTTATACCTCATAGAAGAAAAAAAAAAGGAATAAATTTTTTTTTTCCAATGAAAAATAAAAAAGTACAATCCGACAAGAGATAAAAAAAAAAAAAAAATGAAAAGAAAAAATATACTCCTCTTCCAGTTACGCAAAAAAAGAAGCTTTCACAACTCAGCTTTCACATCTCATATTTATACAGAAAAATCTTTTACGCTATCTCTTCATTTCTTTTCTATACCTTCAACCCCTCTCACAACTTCTCCTCCTCTTCCTAGATAACTCGGAGAATCTCAAGAACCACAAGTAGTTATATATCTCCAACCTCGACACACATATATACAAGCACAGATATCCGATCGAATTACCAAACTCTCGCAATCTCATCTCTCTCCCTCCTTGGCACTCGGACTATCTGGGTATGTTCGGAACGCAACATCGAGAGTCATCGGCTAATTAGTGTCTCCGAAAGGCCTTGCGGGCTTAACCTCCTCCTTCTCCTTAACTCTCAGCAACATCGACTCCCGTACCTACCTGCAACATTACAGCCGGAGGCATCACGGCCAGTCCAACGAGCAAGTCCGCCGCAGCTAGGCTCGACACGAAACAATTAGTGACGGAGCGCAGCCTCCTTGTCGTTATCACCGCAGCTATCACCAGCGTGTTGCCAACCTGCAATACATACATATATACAGATATATATTTAGCTGTGTATAGTTATAGTAAGGATATAACGACGATCCGCCCCTCGACACTTCTACACATTATCAGGTGGCTGCGATGCTATTCACGTGTGCAGTTCGCTCGCTTGAACAAGTACAGCACGCAACCACCAACCCTCTCTAAACTCTCTGAGGTATATAAGAGATATAATACTGGTGTGTCTGCGCTTTTAATCTTTGCTTTGATCTTCACTACAATCTGTGTACGTTGATGCGTTAAATACAATAACTAGGGCTATTCAGGTTTGATTTGAGAATTGCTTAACATGGTAATATGATGACTGAAGAAATCAAGTGAATATGAAATGGTTTGGTAAATGGTTGGGAATTACATTTTTTTCTTTTTTTTTTTTTTTGAGTGACAAAGAAAATAGTTTTGGAATTTAATATATTAATGATTTAAAAATTGTATTTTAATAAAATTTTTATAAGGATTCTTGTTTCGTCATTGAATCTTCGTAACAGACGAGGCGAAAAGCGAAAAGTATAACATCAGAAAATTTTGTGATTCTAAAGCTTATCAAGATTTCTATCGATTTTTTATTGACACGATACTAACAAATTTTTATGAATGTTAAATAAAAAGATAAAAAGAATTACGTCAAATAACATTGGAGTTTTTCTTCAATTTCTTACTGAATAATTTTATGATTTTTATCTTCAGTTTGCTATAGCTACAAAATACTATAATTTTTTAATTGAAAAAAAATTGTAACAAATTTTTTACCATAAACACAGAAAATAAATATCACGTGAAGATTTACAATTTAGATATATTTTTTTTACAGTTCTTAGCGATATTTCTGCGAAAATACTGACAGTAACTGATTAAAAAAATTTTTTTTATCTTGTACAATAAGAATTAAACTGTAATTTATTATGAAAATAACATTAAATATTTAATAAAAAAAAGTTAATAGTCATTTTATTGATGATTTAACTTTTTTTATACTTGATACCTTGACATATTTCTATAATAAAAAGTACATGTACGATATATGTATGGCAAACATTTAATCGACTATAGACTTGCTAATGTTATTTTCTCATGTGTACATTGAGATAATGTAGATTAGATGTGTATAAATGAAAGAATAATAAAGTAGCAGAACTCACTTCGCAGTTTAAAAATTTTAAAACTCTTGTAGTAAAATGATGTCTATAAAATCGATTTTCTTTTCGTTGATTGCAATAGGATGTAACGTGAAAGTAAAATCTGGTATGAAATTATTTAATAATATTTATTTAAATAAAAATTATAAAATATAATTAAATTATTTCATTAAAAATAACATGGTTGGTAATTAATTTAATAAATTATTATTTCAGATACTAGTCATTTACCAGACACACACCAAAAATTCGACGTCTCAGATATAAGTATTAATGAAAATTTATTTAGACATAACGTCGTAAGAAATCACGTAGCACAAGATTTAATAAAAATTCAAAACTTCGCATCAGAGGTAAATGCACGTTTCAATCTAATTAAAAATTATAAAGGACTACAGCCTGAACAAAGGTTAAGAACAGACCAACTTTATGCAGTGCTGCTTGACAGTTCGAGAAATTTTCAAAGTCAATATTTAAGAAATCAATTAGGAATAGATCAAATAGTACCACATTTACGAATACATGCACGAAATTTAAATGAGCTAAATGCTTATTTGCTATCGATACTAGATCAACATCCAGAGTTACGCGAACAAGAGCAAAGATTACTAAGAGCAAGAGCACAACAGCGATTGGCACAGCAACTTGCACAAAGGTCATCTGAATTACAACCTTTGATTAACCAACAAGCTGCTGCTGCAGTTGCATCACAGCAGTTAGTACAACAACAACAACAACAAGCTACGTTACAACAACAACCAGCAACAGCATCAGGTGCAGTAAAAAGAACCTCTTTACCAGGACCATCTGCACTAGAGCAGGGAGCACAAAAAACAAGACGACTAGATAGTTCAGATCGCACATTGGCACAAGGTCAAGTAAGGCAAGTGACGCAAAGAAGGGTATCGTCACAACAGGGATCTACTTATAATACGGGATAAGCATACTTGGTTTTTATTATTTTTTAAAAAGTTGCTTTCAAGTGAATTAAAACTAATAAGTAATTAAAAAAAATATTGACATAAGAACAATGATGCTATACCTACAATAAAATGCGAAATAAATCAATACAGAAATAAATTATAATTTAGTATTATGAAAGTATAAATAAAAGTTGTATAATAAATTATTTAGAACATATTGATAAATCTATAACTCTATAAATACTAACGTTTTAAGGTAATAAAACTTAAACACAGTAAATAAGTACGGTAAAATAGATAAACTGTAAAAACGAATTTAACAAGTATAATTTGTAAAAATGAGAAATAATTCAGATAAAATTGTATAAGATATATTATTGCAAAGGTTTAGATAAAATAGTCGGTAAATCTACATTACCGACCTTATCGTATTTTCAATTATTTTAATAAAAATAACGTAAAATTTAGCAAAACTCACTTTGATTATAAGCTCTTTATAAAACATTATCAACGATAAGTTTTTCAATCGTAAAATTGACTCCGTCACGTAAAAAATTTGTAAATCAGTAAAATTAGATGAAAGCGACTAAAACTGCTTAAATCGATATTTTGAAAGAATTTGGTGATTTCTTGTGGTTGTAAATCATTTTTAAATGGTCCAATTCGGGAAACTAGTGTAAAATTAGTTTTAAATTAGTTTTTTCTTTTGAAATAGTAAACGATTTAAAATCAATAAAATAGATAAAAATTTAATATCAAATTTGTGAGTCATAAGCCCGTTTATTATCTATCATATTACAAAATTTAAAGATATAATATTGTCAACATCCTACACGAATTCTTACTGCGACGTGTTATAAAATAAAGTATCCAGCACTTTTTCCTATACGTAAAACTTGATTTCACGCACTTTTTGAAAATAATGATTCTACAAAAAGTTTTACGTATAAGCTCACACATACACACGTTGTTTAAAAAAAAATACGAAATATTATCAGCTATTTAACAATTTACGTAAACAATTTCACGTTTTTTCTGCTTGTGTAAAGTTAAAAAAATAATTAAAATTCATTTTTATTAAGCGGAAAATTTTAGTCACGTTTAAAAGTTAACATAATACATTTTTTATCTGACTTAGGTTACACCATTGAATGTATTTGTAAAAGTAAAAAAATAATAATAATTATTTTTTGCGCACAAAATTTTTTAAAAATAAATAAATGCTTGAAAATAACATGTTTAAAATGAACTTTTATTCAAGTTTCTTATGAGCTTTCGATTTTTTTTTGCTATCCCCCCCTCCTTGCAATAGAATCCTATTATTTTTAGATTACAAATCGTTGGAACATTGATTTTAGTATATAAATCAAAAAAATTACGAGAAAGAATAATATACATCGGTGCCATGGACGAAGAAGAGCACAACTCAGGAAATATTACGAAGAAGGGCACAACTTGGCGCTCAGGAATAAAGAAAGGCACAACTCGGCCTAAGATGCTAAACATTTAATTTAAATAACAAACTTTGTTTAAACTGACTTTAATATACGTCTAATAATACAGTAAACACTTTATTAAGACTTGAAAAAAAACAAGAATTTCTATTAATAATATCAGTCAAAAAGGAATAAAAATCAAGCAGCTATTAAATCTTTTTATACGAGCGTTCCGAGTTGTGCCCTTCTATATTCCTGAACGCCGAGTTGTGTCCTTCTTCATTCGTGCTCCCGAGTCGTGCCCTTTTTTGTCCGACCTACTGAGTTGTGCCCTTCTTCGATCAGGGCGTCGATTATACTGGTGGGTAAATTAATGTTTTAGCGTATACGACTTTTTGAGGCAATGGGAGACAAAGTTGAAAAATACAATTAGGTCAAATTTATATTTTTGAACCTGTTACAATTTTAAACCCATTAACTTATTAACAAAGATGTTCAAAAGCTATATTTTTAATTGCATTATGCATTGAAATATTTACAAAAATCTTTATTTCCTATTCGCAACAAAAGTGATAACAAAGCTTGAAGATGAAAGGAAGGTAGCTCTTAAAGACCCGGGCATTTTAACGAGCTTGTAAAAATCGAAACAAGATGTCGAAAAAAAAAAAAGCTTCTATGTATCATACAAAAGAAAGGTATGTTTGCATGAGAAAAAAAGGAGGGGTTGAAAAGAGATAAATGTTGAAAAGAAGAATTGCAAAGGTTCGCGACAATGAACCAACAGCTGTTTGCGCGAGCTTAGCTGGCCGTTCGCCGAGTAATAAGTTAAAGCCATCCTGCAGCTACGAGAATTTCTGAATAAAACTACGTATAAGAGTGAGAAAGAATATTGCAGTATATGAATGAACTACTGGTAGAAGCAACGTTAGTTTTTTTTCTCTTTTTTGGAATAACGACTTTTGGTCGTCGAGCTAGAAAAGGGCGGATTGTAAGATGTATACGTTTTTTCATTATTACATTGGAAGAAGGAGGAGGAAGAGAACATAAAAAGAACGATTTGAGAAAGTTTATATATTCATGCTTCTTTTTTTTCGTATAAATTTATTTATCTGCTCTTTTAATGCGTTCAAGTATAGGGGAGAAGGGGGCGAGTTGGCCGGTGGGGCGAGTTGGCCAAACGCTTATAACTTTTTACTAAAACGACCTATCGCAATCGGACCAAGGCTATTTGATGTATACTATAAAGTTGCGCATTTTTGGCCATTGGTTTCAATAGTAAGCCAGAGAGACATACACTTTTATAGATTTTGCAAGCATTTCAAAATATTTACCTAGTCATGAAACTTCAAATAACTTTTTTTTCATGCGTTTAAGAGCAATGAGGTTTTTAGGTATGCTGTACTTTATTTAATAGCCCAGAAGATGAATTAAATTGTTTCAATGTGTAGGCTACACGTGATGTTGAAGTGTTAGCGGAGACCCGGGGCGAGTTGGCCGATTTTAGGCAGGGCGAGTTGCTATAGGAATTTGTCAAATTTTTTAATTTCAGTTAAAACAGCATACAACGTTATAATATTGATATATTGACCTTAAAAATGATAAAGTTATAAAAGTTTTAACGCTAAAATCATACTCAATAAAAAAGTCGAAAACAAAAAATTAGTGAAATTTTTTCTATCTTCGTAGTTTATCGTATTTTTCTGTTTTCTAATTAAAAACTATGAGAAAAGTCTTTAAAATACATGTACTTAATGAGTATATATCGA